>JAWNNP010003519.1:0-123944 GCA_035044805.1 Leucophenga maculata | reverse complement strand
AGTATATTCGGTGTTAAGTTTGTACTCCTATTAGTGAAACATTTTTAAATAGTTGGGAAAAGGAAGCAAAGAATAAGAAACATCATATAAAACAGCAAACACTAATTTATGATTGTAGAAATATACTGTCTTTCTATATTTCTCTCTTTCTTTTTTCTTTCTTTCTCTCTCTCTCTCTCTCTCTCTCTCTGCATCTCTCCATAATACATATTTCTTGCACCAATATATAAATAAAAAGAAAGTGTCACCATTAGTGGTCAACACGTTTAGTTTTTAGGCCCTGTACCGAAGGTACAAGAGCCTATTGGGTTTGTGCAAATGTATGTAACATGTAGAAATAATGGTCGGAGACCCCCCAAAGTTACCCCCATTATGGTCAGGAGTGATAGAGGAGTCGATATAGACATGTCCGTCTGTCCGTCCGTCCGTCCGTCCGTCCGTCTGTATGAACGAAAGGATCTCGGAAACGGTAATAGATAGAGACTTCGTGCTTTTTGCATTCGACTAGGACTGCTCCGGAATTTCACAAGTTTATTTTAAAAGTTTGCCCTTCCCCCCCTTCACCATAAAATCACCCCCAAGGCTAAAAATTTCTTCGGCACAAAAAAAATTTAGTGCACCAATATAAAGTTAACGCTTCTCTAAGCCAAAATCCAAAAAGTTCATCAAAATCGGATAATAAGTGACGATTTTATAAGCAATTGAATTTCTTTTCATTCATATTCGCGCAGTGAGAAGTGGTCATGTGTTTGGTCATAAGCTCGGGAACATTTAATGTGTTTGTTAGGCGAACTGAACTGGTACAGGGCCTCTTACAGTCGGTTACGCCCGACTGAAATTTCCTTACTTGTTTTATTCATATTTCTTTCTCTGTATTTGTTGTTGGAAAGTTTTTTTCTACTATATTAGATAGCTACATTAAATAATTGTATGAACCTATTTAAGTATGTTCTTCTTAACCATCTAAGCGATTTTTTTCAATGTGTTTCTATCAATCAGCAACGCCCCCTCAGATAAGATAAGAACTTAAACCATAATATTTCAGCATTTGTAGAAATAGCTGCGCTATTTTCGAGTGCTCTGTGACACTTCATTCTATTTTTTTTTTTCCATCCAATTGTGTATAGAACTGAAAACTAGATCCATTATGCATTCTCCATCGCAAATAAAATCGCAAAATATTTCTTGTAATAAAGATTGCAATCCGGAACAACATTTTCCGAAACCAAAACCGAATTTTATTAAGCAAATTTTTCGTGCGCTACGAAACATTTGTATCCGAAATAATCATCCAATCGGTCGATTAATTCCACGAAATTTAGCGAAAATCAAGCAAATCAGTTTGGTTGCATATTGAGCAGTCTTTGTAAAGCTTCTTTCTTTTTTTTTCGTCATGCATGACCTCAACTTTACCAAACTTACGAAAAAAAAACTTGATCATGCATCTGAATAAGTTCCAATTGCTTAGCTTGATATAGATTTAGTGATTGGACTTTGGAACGATTGGCAAATCATACATTTTTTGGCGAAAAAAATCAGCATCATAAGTGATGCACGTAAACATCCATAGACAGCGGCACAATATGTTTACAGAAGTATCACACATCGTATGTTACATTAAAGTTATTAAAAGAAAAGTTCCCAGAATAGCCGTCAAGATTAAAGCTTTTTTTTTCTGAAGCTACGTAAAGTTGCTAGTTTATAGCAACAAAGAAAGACAACATTCAAACCATTGGTGAGAACCAGTCCTACTTATACAAAAATCCTTACAAATAAATATGAATATTGCTGGGAAAATTGTTTTCCGTGTACATAAACGTACAACAACTGCTTTGGGTAAATGTTGTGAAAATTGCTGAATCAAAAATTTTTAAAATTTTAGAAAATGCAATAACTGCCATACATGCTACTACTCCTGCCAACCCCTGACTGCCTTTCTAATCATCTTTCGACGAATTTTATGCGACACACGCTGCGCTGTGGGCGTTTATTTTGATTTTTGAAATTTTCTGCTTGGTTTCGGTGGGGTGTGTATGCGTATGTGTGTGTGCCGGTGTGACTGATGTGTTACTGTCCGTCTGTGCGCCTGTCTGTCTATCCATATCTTATCAACCAAAAGCCAAATTGCGCGGGCAGTTCCACTGACACACACACACACACACATGCACACGTGCATAAATTGAAAACGCACAGCAGGAAGCGTTCTACACACACACAAACACACACACAGATACTCGCCTCATCTACTATTTATTATAGATACTCGGTAGTTTATAATTTATGGCATATTACTAAATAAATAGTAAGCAATCAGTTGCCAGCTTATGCAAAAGGCGCAAATTGCCACCAATGCGTCCAGTTTCCAACGACTGATTCATGTTTATTTCAAAAGCAAAATTACTGACGCCACAAAAGTCAGCAACTTTGTTGCGCGTCGCACGCAGCAACAGCAGGAGTGCGCCCCAAGGATATGTGTGTACATATTGTTGAAAAGAAAGGTAAATAATAAATTAATAAATATAATAAAAAGGCAGGAGCTAGTCGGCACGCAACATATTGTAAAATAGTATTTTTTTTTTTTCATTTTAATTTAATTTTTTTCCTTAAAAAAAAAAAAAGATTTTGATTTTTTATAAACGTTTTAGCTTTTTTTTTTTCCTCCTTAGCTACTAATCACTCTGTTGACAAACAACTGTCATAGCCTTCAGTTATTCTCAGCAAAACCACAACTCATGCTATATGCAGGAAACTTATTGAACACTCATTGACAGTTCGAAGGACATTCGTGCATCAAAGCTGGCCAACTTGTAATTTACATGGAAATATAATAATAATAATAAAGCAAGAATATAATCGAGTGGCAGTTAAATTTTTTACTAGCACCTAGTTAGCATAGTCTGTCATCAGCCATTGTTGTCCTTAAATAATTAATGTCCTTTTGGTTCTTAGCATGTAGTCTAGTAAAGTGAAAAAAGTGGCTGTTGTCGTTGGCAGCAGCGCAAAAAAAAAAACCACAAGAGTCGTTAACAATATTAAAAATGTATCTGCGAGTGTATACAATTAAATTGGAAAATCATGCATTACGTTGTCAACGAAGATTTAATACCCTACACTTATTGTAGTAATGTTTAATTTTTTGGCAGTGTATATAAGAAGTTACTAAGAGAACCATCTGTCCGTCCGTCTAACCATCAAAAATCTTGCACATTCATTTAAAGTATTTCCACAAATAATTTGTCCTTCGATATAAAACCAATTAATCGACAACTTACAAGTAGTGTACATTTTTTTCACAAAGTTCGAAGAAGTTTAAAAAGAGGAAAAGTCTGTTAAAAAATGTATGCAATGCCTTTCATTTGGAAAATATTAATTATAAACTTATGACGGCTGTTTGACTTGATTCCTTGTAATTTTTTTTTTTTTTCCACTTTGTAATTTTTATTTTAAAACTTCAAACAGTAGTTGTATATGGTTACAAGCGTTGACAACTGGGCGTTTATATAGTTTGCGGTTTATTGACAGCCACTGACGGCGACACATGTGCATCAAAATGGAACAATTCTCAGGTTTGTGACGTAGCTCCACCGTATAATTAGTACAGATCGATAGACAAGTACGCAATTGTCAAATATGTGAATGCTTTGTAGTTGCAACTGTCTGTCAGGAATGTTTAATTCAATGCAAAACTATTTATTACTACCGACTGACTACCGACTATACGCATCGCATATATGTTCATAAGTGCATGTGACACGCTTTAAGCCAGCTTACAATCGTTCAATAATTATTATAAAAAATTATTAAATATGCAATTGTTTAAAAACACTTTTGATAAGCGAAGTTTTTGAGCAGAAACATCATATTTGCAAAGTAATATTAGCACTAATTCAGAAATACATAGCATTATTAGTTCTCTCAAAATTAAAATAGAAGCATGCTGAATGCCTAAAATATTTCCTAAAAATGCTTTAATTCGGATACTTCCTACATGTTCAAATTTGGAACTGAAACTGGACGCCAACCATAATTGATTCAAAAACCTTATGAATAATATTTCTGCAAGACACTTCATCAAATTCTGTCTGGTTCAATGCTTCAGCGCTATAAGCCAAGACTGGGTTTATCAGCGTCATATATTTATTTATGTCCTTCGGGAGTGGGGATTACTACAAATGAGAATGTTCGGGAAAGTAACAAGTACTTCGTTTTGTCATAACGCTGCTTGAAACCCCTCTTGATATCAACGGGCTTTGAAAGGTTTTTTTTCCTACCGATGGCTCTTCTCCAGTATTTGTCGTAGAGTGAATATTTGGTCACTGTTCTGAAGTCACACTGATACTGTCCTATCAATGCATTCGTATATGGCTTTACATAGTACGCTTATATAAGATTAAATGTGGACTTATACTACGGAAGTAGGACACCAGCGGTGTCTTCTTTTGTAAAGATGGGACACTCATCCAACAAAATCTTACTTAAAAGTTGTTGTGTCCATCATCACCTCCAAGTAGGCTACCATATGCTGAGTGATTTTTCTTACTTGCTTTTTATAGCGTCCAGATAGGCGTCAGAGTTCTTTGATAGACTATATTATTCTCTGAAGTAGAGTTGCGACAATTACCAAATGTTAGCTATAGGTCTTGAGACACAAGTGACCTCGTTTGTTTACAACAAAAAAATTTACTTTAGAGAAGATGCTGAGGATGCTGACAGATCGATTGGCTCATGCCATGGCTGCATGTATGGCAGCGAAGTTTGTTTTGAAATAGCTAAATTTTAATCAAAAGAACCATCGCATGAGAATCACTCAGGAATAATAAGGATATTATCTGGTGATTTCATCATGGGTAGAGCCAAGACCGAAAAAGAACGTCAAGTTCGGACAAATATTAGGGTTTTGCTCACTTTTTTTTCGATTAATATTTTAGGATGCGTCGTAAGTTTTTGCCAAAAGATTGTATGGTCAATAAGAAATATTATTATCGCGCGAAGTAATACGAAGAAAAGTTCTGAATATATGGCAAAGCAATTCATGGGTGTTGCATCTTCTTACACATCGTTGCATGTTGTTGATTTTTTATCTAGAAATGATGCTGTATTCATGCTTCAAGTACTGACACCTTGTGACTTTTTCCAGACCAAGGATCATATCAGAAGTGATTAAAGCTGTGAAAAAACATTAGCTCAAAAGTATTATATCTGAAGGGGCTTACATTAAAGGGAACAAAAATAAGTTGATCAATAAATAAATATATATTTTTGAGAAAAATAAATCGTGCTTTTGGAAAGTATAAGAACTTTATTTGACTCCAGATCTTGCTGAGATTTAAATTGCTTATAACACAGCCAAAATAAAAAAAAACCGATTCCGTTGTCGGACTTCCATTATCACCCTCAATTTTATTTCTAATTGCAAAATATTTCGTCCTTCAGCTATTCAATTCTAATACAAACATCTAAAATAGAAAAATGTGTCTCCCAAAAACAAATTCGGATACGGTGACGAAAAATGTATAGAAACAGACTGTTTTTCCAATGGACAGTTTAGAGTAAAATACCACAATATCTCTTCAGGAAAAATGTAGTGTAGAACATTTTTATGCATATTGATTCGTTCAATTTAAATTCGGGCTCGGAATTTTGAAAATAGAGTTTTCCCATTCAGAAATATGTACATATATATTATTTAATGTGACGAGAGAAGCAAAATGGAGACACATGTTTCGATTTCTGCTACAAAATGTGACAACACTAATTTGTTTGCTTATATACATGTCTATTGTGCAAGGACACTGACACCGCATCACTGAGATGAAAGATTAGAAACAACAAAACCATTGGGCACTGCTGAAGCTAGCTGCGCTATAATAAATATGAATTTGTGTTATACGACTTGTAACTTTTTTTATTTCAATATTTTGCCTTTAGACATATGAAAAAGGCAGAAGGAGGCAAGGGCAAGAGTATATCAGCAAGATAATTCGAGTCGATATAGATATGTCCGTCTGTCTGATAGTCTGTATGAACAACAAAAACTTCAAACATAAAAGCGATAGAGCCTTCAAGTTTATTTATTTCGATGGCTCTACTTCTGCTTCAGACAACTTGTATTCAAGGTGCGTGGCAACATTATTCCCAAGAGGTTTTGGCCCTTTTAAATATATGTGTATAAAATTTTGAAACTACATTTCAGAGAGTATACATTATTTGGGTGCAGTATATAGCCACATAAATAGTAGCCAAACAAATGTCAATCTGAAAAATCCTTGGTGAGGTAGTTAATATTGGTTAGGTCACGTTTTTATTACGGACAACTTTGGAGCGTTTTTTTTTTACTATAAATAAAACAAGTAAAAACGCAAAAACCATTAATGTGATATGCTCAATCCGCCGTTTAGTACTTCAGCATATGAGAAGCCAAACCGAGTCACAAAACAAACCGCAATATACAAAACAGCAGCAGCAGCAGTTAAGTAATACCAGTGAAATAACAATAAAAATAATAATAACCAGCATAACAGCGCGACAGTTAATGAGATTAAAATACACAGCAGGATATCGCCGAAGGAATCGAGTTGAATCCTGGCGCGTCGTGCCGCTGATGAACGAAAAACGTGTGCTCAATGGGATGTCAAAGCGTTAAATTGAAATCAGTAAATTTCCTTCTCTCTAACTAACTCACTCTTTCACGCTTCGAAATGAATTATGCACTGATCAGCGAGCAAATGCGCCAACAACCACATATCAAGGAGTATTTATTACAGGTGATGGGTGGTGATGGCAGACAACACATGCCGACGAGGGAGTGTGAAACAGACATTTGTCAGCTGGAATCTGATTTGGAATTTTTGCAAAAATTAATTATCACTTGAACGCTTGAGAAGCAAAAAAGGGAATAAAATGTCGTCAAGTGATAAATTTTGCATACTTAAAAGACATCATTAAAATAAGAAGAAAAAAATAAAACTCCAAATAATAAATCACAGCACCATAAATTAGTTGGCTTTTAATTACGATTATTACGTTGATAATAGCGCGTATTTAACGCGCGATAAACATAAATAATCGTGTCAAATGCAAACAGATGTTGTTGATGCGTATCTGGCAGATACGCAGATACTTTACGAAGCGCAATCACAGCTCAGCTCAGCTCAGCGCAGTTCAGTTCAGTTCAGTTGAACATATCAACAGAGCTTATAAAATATTTTAGTTAATGAAAACAATGTGTGAACACGTTAGCAGAGAGGGCGGGGCAACTAAAGACAAACAAATAAGTGCTATGATCGAAGTGTACGAATGTAATATACGCTGCACACAATATGGAATCAGTATTATATATATTTTGCTATAAACTTGTAACAGTGCGGCATAAAGAGCGTACATATGTGCAGCTTTTCTTTACCTAAGTCTGAGAATTCTTCTAATTCTTCTACGGACGGACAGCTGGGCATGGCCTTGTCGCATCGAGCTGATATTTTATGGAGCCTACACAATTTTACACACATTTTAATATTTCCATCAAAGCCAATATACCCCGTTTACATTTGTTTTTGTGCAGCGTATTGAAATCAAGTAGAATCCAATTGGTATCAAACATCTTCGAAGCCCATTAAGAGATTTTTAAAATTTTTTTAGACACACAGAAATGCCAGAAAAGTGTTGAAGTGCGACGAAGCTGCTGTAGCTGCTGAAGCGCCGCTACCACCGTTCATGAGAAACAGAAGTATCTGTATCTGATGCCTATATCTTATAGCTTGTGAGATACATGCATATGTACAAAGATACACAGCATGTCGCTGTGTCGTTGTTCTGTGACAAATAAATGAACAAATAAGGCGCAAGCAGCAGGCGATGATGACGACAAATGAATGAGTTTTTGAGACTGCGGCATACTCGTACCAAAGACAAACAGACAGCCGGAGAGACAGCCAGTTTAAATGATAAACGGACTTGTGATCACTTGGTGGAAGGATGTGAAGTCGTATAGAGATGCTTAATCATCTACAGCGCAGTTTCGTACCCAAAAATGTCGTCGACACTTTATGTTTGTGTGGTTTGTTCTATTGCTGCTGTTTGCTCTTGACACTTTTTCCTTTATTTTATGCATACTTGTATAAGTGTTAATTGTCGCATGTATCTAGATGCAGATATGCGTATCGTATCTGTGCGCTCGTATGGCGCCTAGTGTCACATCTGCATGTATATATACTGTTGTGCGTTGTGCGCCTGACACTCATTAACGTCTCTGTCGTCATACATGTAGATACATTTGTAAATTATTGTTTAATTAAAACTGTATGTAAAGCCATAAAATATCTTTTTTACGGAAGCTTCTGTTTCGCTTTAATAGTTTTTCTAAAGAACTAGTTTTGTTTCTATAAAATGAAATACTCGCATAACACTCATTTATCATAATGTTTTTTTTATGGCATGTCCTTTGCATCCTTCGTTAGCACAGATACACAATTATGCTGAAAATAATTCTAGCATAAATTAGTTTAGGTTACAATGGTCGCGTTCGACCCATGTACGTAGAGCGCGCTTTGTTATTTATGCCAGTATTTGCCCATTTATGATATCAGTTAATTTCTCCTATTTCTAGTTGAACCAAATAGTTTAAAGAACTTTGCTAAATTTCTACTTTATTTCGATTACAGATATTTCCTTTAGGAAGGAAATCCCGATTCTGTCATTAGACTTCTGCGAAAGTTCTGACTTTTAAGTTCTTGCCTGGTGACATGTTTTCCTATGCGACAATGGCCCATTGGGGCTACTACCAGAACAGAGATGAGTGGCCCCTTTTGTTGTAACAGTGCGATTGTTCACTTGAGATTTCAGTTCAGCCAAAAGGTGTTGCTGGTGTTTATATTTTCCCATCAACTGTCAGCTAAATCGATCGTGTTTGGAACTGGTCGAGCCAATTCGGATCTAACCTTCCGAGTTACAGGTATACGAGTACGCTAAAGTCTTATAAAAAAAAACGCTCAACACTACTTAGGTCGACAGTGAGGACAGTTTTACCAACATGGATTGCATTATAGTTTCTGAGGACATTTTGTTCTGATTATCAAGTTATTAGCCTAACCTAAGATAACTGATGGAGTTCATATGTAGCTATATGTATGACATGATCTTTCGGATTAAATGCTCTATTCGCCCATTCAGTCCAATCAATTCATGCTATATGAGACGATATATGGAGAAACGAACTTCTATGTCAATGTTGAGAAAGTTGGTGGCGGCTAGGACCACCGCACACATATCTGTTCTGGTTACATAGTTCATTCTTTCCGCCTTATAAAATGTCTTGCTGTGGTATTTTATCACTTTTTCCTCTCCGCACTGTCACTGACTTAAACCCATCTCAGCTCCACAATTGGACGCGTTGGTGTTGCATATAAACTCGTTGTTTTCGTTGGTAAAAGCCAATATCGAAGCCGTGGTCGTAGTAGAGAACCATGTTTACCCATCTAATATAGACAAAATGTCCTTCAATATCGTTGGCAATGGCCAACAATGATTCTTCTGCAAACGGCCCAAGCAGCTCACAAACAGTAGCGAAAAAAGCACACGCAACCCCCAGCCCCTTGATTAGGGGTTGGTGTGCTGGGCTTTGGACCCTCCACCATGAAAAAATATAAAATTCCAGTGAATACATAAAGAAAGGCTCGGATAGGACCACCCCCGCAAACGGTTTGAGGATCACGATTAAGAATATGCACCTGGAATGTCCGCATCCTTAATAGGGATGGTGCAAATATACAGCTGGTTATTTTCCTACAAGGATCAAATTCTAACATCACCACAGTCCAGGAAATACGATGGATAGGAGAGGGTTGCTGTAAAAACTACAAAATGGGAAAGAAAGGAGATTTGACCCAACCGTTGGAATTTTGGTATTCACGACAGTAATGAAGAGAGGCTAATCGACACTCTCCCGACTGCTCAAGGATACCTCTTCGCCCTCTCAAGATATATGTGAGCAGTGGATACACATCATCCGCTCCATGGATAGGGAAGCCAAGCAGGTCATTGCTTATGCAAGACCTGTGACTAATTCTTGGTTCAATGAGAAGTTTCGCAATGTTACTGCAGATAAGGACTCTTCCTATCAACGAACTCTACAGTCAGGAGCAACGTGAACTGTTAAAGAGCGGTATCGTGAGAAATGGAGAGGTCAGGAACGCCTGTGCAAAGATCGTTCGTCTTTGCACGATGACACTATCAGTGTAGGAAAGAACCTTTCCGAACCATTTGATACCAAGAGAGGTTTCAGACATGGTGATGCGTTGTCGTGTGCTCTGTTTTCAATCTTCTGACGGAATACATCCTATGCAAGTGCACGTACGTACAGAATATGTCGGGCTCGATCTTCCCAAAGGAGGTGATGCTGCTCGCGGTGAAGAAGGACAAAACGAAGTATTTAGTGTCTTCTCGCAAGCTGTCATCGCGTCTTGGACGGTCTGTGACGATGAAGAATTTCAACTTTAATGTTGTAGAAAACATAGCCTATCTTAGATCCGAAATGACCAGCAACAACAACGTCAGCCTGGAGATCAGGCGAAGAATTACTCTTGCAAATAGTTGCTATTTTGGGCGGAGCAAGTAAATTAGATCTCTCTCGATAAACTAAAATCAAGCAAGCGCGCACAAGAGCACAGCAACTGATGCGCCTTCCTAAATGAGGCCATGATCGAACGATAGTTGAAGGCCACTGAAGTAAGCAAAATATCTGCCTTGTCTTGAATTTTCGTATTGCCCGAAGTTATAGCTCTTCTCTGGTTTTATTATTTATATTAATTTGATTTTACTTTTATTAGAATTGTTTGTCCCGGGTAGTTCTAATCAACGTTAAATTTGACTTTTGGAATAGAAATGTAAAACCTGGCTTTTTTGTAATCATTTTTCGTTTGCACGTCTTCTTTAAATAAATTTAATTTGAAAGAATTATATTTTTTTCTTGTTCATTTGAAAAAATAAAAAAATAATTGAATATCTGCACATTTTAGCATCTTCATATTTTGTGCCGACGCAGTTGGCTGAACGCCTCTACAGAAACTCCCTTCTGGACATAGAAATGAAATTAAATCAAAACAATTTCAGTTCAACAAATCGATGATAATAACATTTTAAACATCCGTGCTGCCCCAACATCAACCAAAAAGGGGGCCGACAAATCGCTTTGACCTTTATTCGCAACGACGACCATTCATGACATAAAAACTCACCCAACGACCGACAATGTCATCCTGTAAATCCTGTAAATATTAAATAAACCTAAGTTCATTTGCTGCGGACTGTAAGTGCTTTTCGTGACTTGCCATTCTAAGCACAGTCAAAGTTAACGCCATAAAAATTCCTTTTTTTTTTTTTTTTTTTTGCTAAACGGGATGCTTTTTGCTGCCATGCCAGCGGAAGCAACACATCCTCTTATTTTGCAAATTCACCCCTCGAAACGAATGGTGGGCGATGCATCGTTTGGAGCAAGAGTATTTAAAGACCTCTAATCTGTGTTAAGCTGAAACATATTTTACGCTTATGAATTGTTGACAACAGATACTCGTCCGATAAACAACAGAAGGGAGCAGCAGCAGGAGCGGTAGTGGGAGCAACCACCCGTATTGTAAGCGTTGCTCTTTTTCATGCATGCCACCACCAACATTGTGTCACTTGACTGTTCTGTGCTTGAACTGGTCTCGTTTACTGTTTGTGAAATTCAAATGTTCTCTCCATGGACATCTACTTATCTTTAATGCCGGCAGTATTCTCGGCAATTCGACAATTGACTGCGGCAGCAACAAGGACAATCGGTTCTGTTCATCTGTCTGTTTGTTTGTTTGTTTGTCTTTCTGTCTGTCTGCAAATTGATTTTTATTGAGTAATCGTGGGTGGCGGCGAATGGGAGTGTTTATATTCCTGCGGACTTTTTCTGCGCACATTAAGCGTTACAAATGGCAGCTGAAGCTGAAGCAGCCCTCTCAAGTTTTATACTTTCAGGAGGCTGCTGCGTAGTTTAAACTGCTGCACTTCAATTGAATTGAAATCCAGGCCAGACAGTGAACATTTTATATTCCTTTCAGCGCACAGAGCTCCCCAACCACCCACTCAATAATCATTCATTTATTCCATTTTTGAGTCTAGTACGAAGTCAAGCATCATTGAGCCGTGGCAATCCCGGCAGCAGTAATTGTAATTAATTTCAAATTATGGTCCCATAATCGCCAACTAAAATTAATGAAGAGTTCAGTTCAATTCGCTTAATTAGCGATTTTTCATGAAATTTCCAACATATTTTATATAAGTAAATGAAAATAGCTTGGAATAGCAAGGAGCGGCAGTGACATATGCAGTAAATGAGTGCAGTTTAAATGGAACAAGGGTATTTAACTCGTGATGTTGCAAATTTAATATAGATTTGCAAATGATTCTAAATGGGCGTAAATTTTCCATTTAAAATAAATTTCTCAAAGAATTTAGTTTTCTTTAACCTGAAATGTATGAAATAGGCAGAAGGAGGCGAGCCATACTTGACAAATTATATATATCTATCACATCAAGAGCCTGTAATTGAAGGTCCTCAACCTGGCTGCGCCTTGTTCATCAGCTCATATTTACTTACTTACTTAAATGGCCGTCAAAAATCCTCCGGTCATGACCTTATTTAGGAAGGCACGCCAGCCTCCATAATATTGTGCGCGCTGGTCCCAGTTGTTATGAATGCCAAGTATGGAGAGATCTCTCCATACCTGGTCATTCCAACGTGTGCCCGGTCGTCCTCTATGTCGGCGTCCACCAATAAAGTTTGGGCTCCCCCTGTAAACCATGCGTGCTGGAGCTTTTTCATCCATTCGAAGCTTACAGGGATATCTAGTGCAGACAGGGCGCACTAGAGAGAGATTTCGTTCGTACCGACGTGTCGAAAGCGGTTTTAAAGTCGACAAATAGGTGGTGAGTGTCTTTGTTGAACTCACGGGTCTTTTCCAACATTTGGCGTTATGTGAAAATATTGGTCACTGGTCGACCATTTTGGTTTAAAGCCACGCTGATATGGTCCTATCAGTGAAGCCGTATAAAGCTTCAGCCTGTTAGTTGGCGCAAATAGCGTGGTCTCCTTTCTTAAAAAAAGGACAGAGAACACTGAGATTCCAGTCATTGGATCTGCGTTCATCGGACCATATCTTGCATAAAAGTTGGTGCATACTTCTAACCAACTCTTCGCCGCCGGTCTTAAATAACTCAGCTGGCAGCTCATCAGTGTCCGCCGCTTTGATATTTTTCAGCTATTTGATAACCGAATCGACCTCGTTATAGTCCGGTGGCTCTATATTAGTGCCATCATTAGCTGGTGGTTCCGGTGTGTACGCTTTGTCGCTTCCAAGTGATTCCTAAGCATTTTTAGCCAGATTTCCATTTTCGTCCTTACAGAAACTTACTCCGGATACTTGGAAGATGTTTATGTAAAATTCTGATCGAAAGTAAAAGCACTTCGATATTATATTTGGAAGATGACGAACAGATTCTAAAGATATGCCTAGCTTAGGTCCTAGCCAGGCAAACATATCTTGTTTAACTGTCTTGGTTAACTTCAGGCACAACTATCTTGGTTGGAAAGGCGGTGCATGCACTGATTTCTGCAAGGCGGCTGGGCTGTAGCTAAATACTATATTCAGGGCATAATAGACCTGTTAAAGTTGCAGTGCATAACACCTAATATTAATCGATTATATTTTGATAATATTTTTTGATTTAATCAACACAAAATGTGCCACTTGAGTGAGTAGCTTATAGCAAAAAATAATAATAAACCATCCTACATACTTCACATTCCAAATGCATTATGAGGATAAGTTGCTGAGTATGAGCCATATTAAATAAGGCACGGTCGTTTATATTTATTTAAATACTTTTATGAGGCCTACCTTTGTTATGTTTTATACATTTTGCAATTCCAAGAAAACCTTTCTACATATTTTTCACTAGGCAACACGAAGCATTGTCCGTCCCTCTGCTCGGCTGCAAGTTAATCAATTACACAAAAAATAAAAAGTAAAAAATGTTTTGTTGTTATAATGAAATTTAAATATTTATTTGTAATAATTCATTTACAATGTTTTGTATGTAGTTTCTTTTGTTTATTTATTTATTTATTTATTTTTGTTTTTATTTTTATTTTGCTCAATGCTTGAGTAAATTCATGTAGTTGAGTTTAAAAACTAAGCAAGCTGTACTATAATTTTTGAAGATATTTGTTTTTCTTTTGCAATTCTTTGTTTTTGAATTCTTCATTTTAAGCTAAAAATCAACACATGATCGAAGCACTCTAAATATAGCAGCAAAAAAAAAAAAATAATATATATTTATTTATATATATTTAATATTTATTTATGTGAAATTCATTTCGTTACACAATTAAGAAAAAAAAAACGCTTTTCCATTAATTTTACACAAAAATTCTTATTCGACTAACATTTCAACGCTTATTAGGCTGCATTAGCACTAATGCTTTTGTTTTTTAATATTTGTATTTATATTTAATTTATTTTTTTTTTATATATTTTCTATTTAAGCAAGTTTGAAAAAAAAAAAGAAAAAAAATATATTTTATATATATTTTTTTGGTGTTCATGATTTTTTGTTGTTGTTGAGATGATAAATTTTTTTTTTTCGTTTTTCATTGTTTGAGTGTTTTATTTTGTTTTTGTTTTTTGTTTTTTTTTTTTGTTTTAATAATTCGACTAGAAGGATATTTTATTTTTAATAAAATTGCATAAAAATCTTCAACAATAATTAAGTATCTTCTTCTTCCATTCACATCATTCGGTATCAATAGATTCTTTTGCTAATCATTGTTGTGAAAGGTTTTGTATATTTGTTTAAGATTTGAATTTGTTTTAATATTTATTTTTTTTATTTGAATCTTTTTTTTACGATTAAAAGTTACTTAAGCTACGAAAAAAAATATTCTTTTATTTAATTATAAGCTATGAAAAAAAAAATTGATATATAATAAGTGTGTGCAGCTTAATTGAATTATTTTATATTAATTTATATTTTTTATTTTATATTTTAATTTACAATTTGAATTTGTAATTGTTTTCTTTTTTTTTTTTTGGACTTAATAATTGGACTGCAATACCAATTTCCCAAGGGACAAATAACCGCGTCTCTTTTTTTTTTAATATGTATTTTAATTTTAATATTTTTATTATTATTTACAATTAGACAAATATTTCTTTAAATAATATATTTTTTACTTAGCTACATTGTACATTGATTAAATTGTTTGCTGATTGTGTTTTTCTTTCTTGCTTTTGCTGCATGAATTTATAAATAATTTTTTTTTAAACCTTTTTATCCTTTAATTAGCGCTGTTTGAATTTGAATAATTAATTATTTATAGACACTTTTCTTATTGAACTAAAAACTAAAAATTATTTCACAAGTATTTCATATATTTTATATTTAAGCAATCAAAAAAAAAAAAATTACTTAAAATTAAAAAAATATTATTAGAAAAAAAATTAATAAATTAAGCATAGAAAAAAATATATACGAGGGATGCAAACAACTCAGTAACAGCTTTGATTTTGAAAACATTTCGCTTAAATCAAAAATTTGCTTTACCTATTTGTGCTGCACCTACCAGACGCTGGACAAACTCCTTTTTGCTTTTATTAAGTTTCTGATCCTTTGTACATCCCCCGCGTAAGATTTCGTCATACACAATCTAATGCCTACTGCAACTGATAACTGCCAACGCTGCCTGTGACGCTCAGATTACGCCATAGCTCCAGTTCACGTTCGAGTTCGCGCTGCAAGGACCCCGCTTCCGCTCAGTTGGTGAACAGAAAGGGTCCCAGTGAACCTCAAACCATCGGCGGCTTAATGTCAACCAGCGCACTGTGATGATCTAGGCCTGGGCTGGGCGCCGAGGCGCTCACTAGATGGTGATGATGGTGTGCGGCAGCAGCAGCTGCGGCAGCGGCATGATGCAGATGCGCATGTGCGTGTGGATGTGACTGTTGTTGCTGCTGTTGTTGTTGTTGCTGCTGATGTTGCTGCTGTTGGTGTTGTTGTTGCTGCTGTTGATGATGGTGTTGCTGCAGCTGTTGCTGATGTTGGTGGTGCAGCATAATGGGTGAGCCTCCACCGCCATTGCCGCCACCACCGCCGCCCATATTATGTGCTGCTGCTAGATGTAGACCAGCGCCAAGTAGGCTATTCGGCGTTGTCGATTGATGTGATGTGGGTGTACCAGGATGACTGTTGCTGCCACCACCGCCGCCGCTACTTGATTGATTGCCTCCGAGGCCATTGCCGCCACTGGACGAATTAAGGCCGTTCGATTCGCCGGATTGATTGCCGGCCTCTTCGGAGTCGCTACACGATTCGGAGGAGCCTTTCTTCATGCTGCCACCGGCGGTGCCATTGTGTGTCTTCACATGCTTCGCAAGGTGATCGCTGCGCATGAAACGCTTGTTGCAAACGGGACACGCGAAACGCTTTTCGCCGGTGTGTGTGCGCAGGTGGCGCTGCAGTTCGTCGGAGCGCGTGAAGCGCTTGCCACAGAAGAGCCAATTGCAGACGAATGGCCGTTCGCCGGTATGCCAGCGTAGATGTGCCTTCAGATGTGATGTTTTGCCGTAGACTTTGCCGCAGCCGGGTATATGACAAGAGTGTATGTTCTTCTTGCGCAAATGCACACCGGCAGGTCCCAAGCGTTCGGCCTCCTGACAGTTGGGGCAATCGCATGTAGCGCGGCCAGCATAGCGACGCTGTGAACGCGGCGATGGCGTTGATGGTGTCGAGGCTTGTGGCGAGTTAGCCGTCGATGCTGCAGACGGTGAGCTGTGCGGCAGCGAGAAGCCGCCCACACCCTGGCTAGGCAACATGCTCTTGTATGTGTCCTGCAGTAGGTGCTGTCCTGAGCCAAGCAGATGCGCTGTATTCGAAAGCGAATGTGACAGCGCGGAGGAGTAGTCAGAGCCGGCTGCTGTGGCATAATTGGCCATGGTCGAATGCATACCGGCACCGCCCATATCCAACCAGCTACCCGCTGCGGCGCTGTGCATGTCCCACCAGCCAGAATTGACGCTGGCCGCTTCGGCAGCCTTGTGCGCGGAGGCGGTTACAGCGGCTGCATTAAAGGGCCAATCGTAGGGGTGGCGTGAATAAACCGAGCCGAATGTGGCGCCCTCAACCTTGCCGAGCAGACCCTGATGCATGTGATGATTATCGGTGACCATGCTGCCGGTCGGTGTGCTCGTATTCGGAAAATAAAGATCGCTGCCGTAGGCTGAGGGGCTGCTGACTGCGGCGCACGATGATGAAATCGGGCGACTGTAAGGATAAATGCTGAAATTACTCACAATTATCGGACTTGTTGCAAGCAAAGAGTAACGGAGTTTTAGTCCAAATATTTTTTTTTTCTTGATGACTTACCTAGCGGTTATGTTGACCATGGTATTAATAGCGCTCGTTGGCAGACTGCGTGACGAGCCGGACGAGCTGGCGGTTGCACCGAGAAGACCAAGACTGGCAGCGCCGCCACCACCCGATGAGCCTGACGATGAACCGGATGATGAGATGGCGCATGGTGAGTGTTGACCACCGCTGCTTGAGCCGCCGCCGCCGCCACCGTTACCACCATTGCCGCCACCGGAAACGGAACCGCTATTGGCGCCGCTGCCTGAGGACGGTGATGTCGGACTTTTCTTCCATGGATGAAAGCCTTTACCGACAGCAGCATCGGCAAGCGGTGGTGGTGATTTGCTTGATAATTTGTTGCACTGTGCTGCTAGCATGGCGAGTGGTGTGCCACGCAGACTCGGATGATCCTGCAAAGCATACAAAAGGATAGAAATAAATCGATTAGTGTTGTTTTTTTTTTTGATTTGTCTGTTGTTCGCAGCTAATTGGAACCTGGCCTATATGTTGGTGGCGTGGGAACGCGACAAAACTAAATTTGAATTCAACTGAACTCGACGAAATTGGATTTACATTTCTTAATTAACTTGACGCCGTGGCGAGTTCATCGAAAATGAATTTAAATACAAATTAGTTATGCTCAATTTCGCAGCGCTTCCTCGATAGCGCAGTCGCAACATCCTAACACCAACAAAAAGAAAAATAAAAGAACTACAACAGCGCCAACAACAACAAGAACAACAAGTATAGTAGAGGCAAGAGCAACCCACAAAATTAATTCGCTACGTAAATCAAACCTTTGTCTTTTCTTTTCTTTTCTTTTTGTTTTTTTTTTCTTTGTCGATTTTGTTTAATTCCAATTTAGTGGTACCACAAAACTCGCTCAGTTCCCGGTGCACGTTCCCAGCGTAATTTTTTGTTTCTGCTGTTTCGCCCCGATTTTTGCTTGAACTCTGTGTCTGACTCTGAATGCCGAATGCGACTGAGTCTTTGAATTTGATTCTGGCTTTAACGCCAACGACGCTACCGCCACCGCCGTCGATGTCGATGTTGAAGTCGACGATTTGTGTCTTTGCTACTCTGACATTGTCTAACGCTGTCTCGCTCGCTCGAACGTCCATCACTCTGCCGAATTTTTAGTTATTTTGATTTATATGCTGAGACGTGCGAACAGCATTTGAATCGCACACAAAACGAGAAAGGAAGTCATTAAAGTCCTTCTTTTTTTTGTTTTTTTTTTTCTGTACCAAAGCATAAGATGCCGCAGTCAGAGAGAGAGCCAGCCAGCCAGCCATCGAGAAACAATACAACAACAATAGCCAAAACTAATTTTCAATTCCGACTTCAACACTTGCCCGATAATCCGTTTCGCATCGTTGCATTCGCATATAACGGAAGATCATAAATCCTGACACTTGTTTACTGTCAAACGAGAATGAGTATATGAGATACTTTGCTTTAGATATTCCCACCAGCCTTTTCTTTTACCTATTCGCCAATGCCACATGGGGTTTTCTATTCTACTTTAATTTCCTGAAGCCATTTCATTTCGGCAATTTATTTCCAATACAGAAATACAAACGAAAACATCTGATAATTGCGTTTAAGTGAGCGCCTTTGCCTTTTCGGAACCTTAACGAACAGTGTCAGACATTGATGTCGGTGTATTAATTGCAACAACTGCTTCAGTAACCACTTAAACAGATTAACTCAACCGGAATCAGTGTAGGAAACTCGCCGTTTGTATCCTCATCAAACACATTTTTTTAATGTTATTTTTTTGTCTTTGTTGTAGGTGCTTCTAAGGTTTTTCTTGGCAATTGCATCTTAAATCGAACTATTATTGTGGAATAAGGAATATTCAAAAAATGCAACACTTCATTCAATCATTCATCGAAAATTTTTAACAAGTTTCGGAGACAGTTTGGAAAAAAAATTATTGAAGATTGAACTATAAAATGTTAGAAATATGCAAAGTTTGCTCGTCACCATAGTTCTGTCAGATACCCTTTCATGATTTGAAAGCTACGAGTTATAGAATGTCTCTCAAAGCTTATGTGCAAGCCGCTTAGATGACATCTACAGTCTCAGGGTACTAACAAGTACACGGAAGCCTTTTCGAGTCTGGAAAACCATGTCTAATTGGTCGAAATTATGAATTTTGTTTAATTCCAATTTTTATTTGATTTTTGAGAAGGACTGCAATGAACCAATTTAATCCATCTTTAACCCTGATAGTTGCTTGCATTCTCCCATTTTATTTATGCAACTAAAAAACTATTTCAGTGTTTACCAAACAAATTTGAAGTTGTTGAACAACTTTTTGTTTTAGTTATTAACAACAACAAAAACAAGAGCAACAATGTGTACAAAACTTAAATAAATAAATTTACTAAAAAATTCACCAAAACTTTGACAGCACTCGGACAGACGTGCAACTATTTATTTTGATGTGGTGCCATTTTGTTGTTGTTGTAACTGCATGCTTGATGGCTGTCGAGGCGACAAAATTCAATAAATATCTGAACATATGCAGCGCAAAGTGTCTAACGCCTCGATTGCAATGTGCGTGTTGTCGCTTGAGCACAAAAATTTATAATCAAATAACTAGAACAGAGCAGCAACAACAACCGCAACAACAACCACAACAACAACAAAAAGTGGTTTAAAATTGTTGTACGTAGTAACGCCGCATTCTATTAAAAATGCATAAAATTTAATTGAAATATGTAAAAGTTTGCGTTAAAATATTTTAGCAGCAATGAAACTCACGCCTAATGCGAAACAAATGTGTTCTGGAAATTTATTATTATTTTTGTGAATTGAAACCACAAAGAAAATAATTCATTACACAAACAAATGCAAATGTAGCCTAAATACGTCATAGATTTGTACTTATTGCAACTTTGAGTAAAAAAGTTAGAATTCTATATATAAAGGGTGTTTCAGTATGCACGCAAGATTTGTAAATTGTTGGCAGCCCTGAAAAAAAAAGTATGTAAGCTGAGAGTTTAGGCTTAGTAAAAATGGAGCATTAAACGATACAACAATCTGTGTTCATTATTGAAGAACATCTCAAAAATAATAAAAAATTTTGAGAGCCACAGTTCGAAAATTTTATACAAAATAATTTGAATTCGCCAACTGTAAAAAATTCATAGAAACTGTTACAGTTGAAGACCCTTAACACACTGGTCGTTCAAAAACGAACCATTCAAGTTTCAATATCGAAGCAGTACGTGTGTGTGTTGGAGAAAACCCCAAAGCATCATTTCGGCATCATATACAAGAACTGCAAATTTCAAGAAATGTATCCTCGCAAAATATTTGTGTCTCCATGCTTACAAAATTCAATGAACACAACAACTGAAGCCTAATGATCATGTTCAGTAAGTTCAGAGAGTTCATTGCAAGGCTTATTGAACATCAAAAAGAGGATGCTGATTTTTCGAGCTAAGTCCTCCTAAGCAATGCAGCACATTTGTACGTTGATGGCTTTGTTCATCACCAAAATTGCTGTGTTTTGGGTTTGGAGAACCCATATGTGATTGTCAAAATAAATGCAGCAACAAAGTGTCACTGTTTGGTGCTAATTTTGGATTGAAGGCTTCATTGCATCACACTTTAATACCTCGGTTGCATAGAAATAAAGGGTATACTAAGTCTGTGCATATGCATGTAACAGACAGTAGGAGACGTGGCAGAACCCACCAAATATATATGTATATATTCTTGATCAGCATCAAAAGGCGAGTTGATATAAACGTGTGCGTCTGTCTGGTTGTCTGTATAACAATCTAGAACTTCTAGAACTTGGGAACTTTTAGAGATAGAGCCTTCACGTTTTGCATATTTAGATTTTCTTCAGATAACTTGTATTTAATTAACTTGAGTTCGTGTAAAGCCTTTGTACGGCTTTTTTTTTTTGTCCCAAAACAGTAGGCAAGTGCATTCTCATAAGGGAAACTGTTTACTTCATTTTTTGTAAATAAAAATTCAATTTCTGTAAAAAAAATTTTTGAATAGAGCTGCAGCATAATCGCTTGCAATCAAACCCATGTCTTAACTTATTTGTCAGATTTGTAAATTAATTCGTTATCAACTTGTGCATCCGCTTTACAACTGCACACATTCAATGGATGCGCGGACAATCAAAGCTGAAATTAAGTTAATAGTTGCAACGAGTTACAGTTACTGCTAAGAAGTTAGCGCTGCAGCGGCAGCAGCACGCTTTGACGTACAACTTTCATTTGGCAGCTGCAGCAATTGTGCCAATAATTTGGTCGCCGCGACCCAATGTACTATGTTGCACTGCTGCACACAAGTGACCAACCCACCAGCTCAAGCAATCGACCGATCCGATCGTTAGTTGTTTGTTGCACGTTGCAATTGAGCGCAAAATTTGTGCATTTGAATAGTATTTTCTATTTCTATTTTGTCTTTTCTTCGATTCTTTGATTTGAGGCACGTTGTGCACTACGTTCACTCCGTTCGCTCCGTTCACACCGTTCGCTCCGTTCGGTAGTTATTGTATTTTGCGGAAGCTGCTATTTGCAAGATAATTGTAGAGCGCCGTCGCAACTGCAGAAGTCGTATTTGTACAAATCAACATCAATTCCATTGCGATGGCGGCGGTGGCGGTAGTTCAAGTGCAATGAAATTAAATGGGTTGGCATGGTTGTGTCGTTGGCTGGCTCGACATCGCCAGCGCCACTGTTGCTCTATATAAGTAGTGAGTGGTTTCCGCATTTCATCTATTCGATCTTCACGTAGTCGTCGCCATTATTAACAAATTCAGAAAAAAAAAAAAACAGACCGGCTGGCTAGCTAGCTAGCTGGCTGCTTCGAATTGCTGGCATTTGGGTGTCTCTAAAACGCTCCTAGTGGCAGTCTGGTTGTCTATCAATTTAGCTGTCCGTCTGTCTGTCTGTCTGTCTGTTCGTCTGTTGCTCTATGCAATTTGTGCAATTTTAGCGCATGATTTCGCTAACATACAGCTTCGGTTACGCGTGGCCACACGCTCGAGCACGGCAAACCGTTCATTAAATCGCGCACAATTGCTGATATAAATATCATGCGAGTTATTTGTGGCATTTCTGTTTGCTACTACGCTTTGATTTTATTGCATGGGGTATGGGGCATGAGATGGGGTACCTACAATACCACATGAACTTGCATTGCAGCAGCATTGCACTGCAACTTTCGATAAGTTCAAAATAACGAAACTAAAATCGTGCAAAATAAGAAAGAACGATTGCGGAATATCGAGATCAGTAAACTTATAGAACATGGCTGGCTGGCTGGCTGGCTGGCAGGATAAGTGAACACGATGCGATTTTAGTTTTATTGCCAGCTCGGCACATTGAATGCGTATAAAACTGGATTTCAAGCCAAGTTAATTGGAGCAATTTCGATGTCGAGCTGCGTCGTGCAACTGTACGTATGAGTAATGTGCGCATTCGGCTTTGTTAGTTGGTTGTGGGCCGTTTGTAAAGTTTGCGATTTGAAGTTGCAACAAAATAATAAATGACAATGCTTCAATATCAATATCAACAAATCAAAAAGTTATGTCCGTCTGTCTGTCGCACCTACAACTCCACACATGAAATTTACAGAATTGAGAGAAAGAAAAGTATAAAGTAGAAGAAAAATAAAACAAAGTATGGAGAAAGCAAAATGAGGAGAATTATTTATTAAAAAACTACACCAAGAGAGAAAGAACGAAAAAAGTATCGCGAAAACGGTAATAGATAGAGACCTCGTTATTTTCGCATTAGACAAGAACTTCGCCGGAATTTTACAAGTTTATTTTAAAATTTCTTTTTAGCGAGCATTCTCTTGTGGTCTGAGAACATGGAAAAAGTCGCTGAGGGTCAGATCTGAAGAATACGGTGGATGCGGAAGCAATTTGAGGCCCAATTCATGTAATTTTGCCATTCTTTTCATTGATTTGTGACACGGTGCATGAAACAGCATTTCCTTCTTCTTCAAATGAGGTCGTTCTTCCGCGATTTCGTCTGTCAAACGCTCTAATAACGCTACATAATAGTCGCTGTTGATCGTTTATTCCTTTTTAAGATAGTCAATGAATATTATACCATGCGCATCCCATAATACTGATGCCATAATCTTGCCAGCCGACTTTTGCGTCTTTTCACGCTTTGGAATCGGTTCATCACGAGCATTCCATTCAGCTGACTGTCGATTGGATTCGGGTGTGAAATGATGTAGCCATGTTTCATCAATTGTCACACATTGAAGCAATATTTCGGGTTTATTACGATAGAACAGCTCCAGACACTACTCAGAATCATCCATTCGTTGTTGTTTTTGGTCGATTATGAGCTCGCGCGACATCCACTTTGAACACAGAATTCGCATGTCCAAATATTTATTCTTCAGACCTTGTCCACCATGTTCCTTTGATATCTTTAGGGTCTCAACTAACTCGATCAACTTCACTTTACGGTTATCCAAAATTATTTTGTAGACATTTTTGATGTTTTGGTCGGTAACACCCTCTTTGGGGCGTCCTCGGTGCTCATTTCGCCTCGTTAAAACTTAGCAAACCAGTTCTCAAAAGTTAATTTTCTTGGTGCAGAGTCCGAATAATGTTTATCAACTCAAGCCTTGGCTTGAACAGTTGAATGGACAGACTGACATGACTATATCCTAAGGAGCTGCAATACTGTTTAGGAGTCTATGTTTATTATGGAGTTTCTTATGCCTTCTTCTGGCTATTACTAAGTGACACAACCCTATCTATACTCATTTTAAAATTTTGCATATCTTATTTAAATCAATGAACTAACGTGGCGACATTTTGGCCGCTTATTGCAGTGGTCAGCAGTTCAGTTTGTACCAAATAATGCAATGCAAAATGTTGGCAAGGGTTCGAACCTGACGTCGTGCTGTTCGATCAAGCCAGTGCGCCTACAACAGGTTCGAGCATGCTCTATAATGCACTTCGGAACTTCCAAGATAAGCTGAAGAACTTCGATATATCTATTCAATTGCTGATCAAGAACTGGCTTTGTCTGTTTCAAATTCATGTAAATATTTTTGGAATAAAAATAATCACAAACTTTTCATACAGCCCACTTATATCTGTGTGAGTTGGCGCGGTCTAGAAAAATTACACAAAATCTCTGTCAGTTAGTCAGTCAGTGAGTTAGTCAGTTTATGAAATTAAGTGCAACATGATTTGATTAATCGATCAATCGTCTCCAACAGCAGGAACACCAGCGTCAATGTGGTCGCTGCTGACTACAATCCAATCACATGCAGCGCAGTTTATCAACAGCGCCAACAAGTGGCGCCAGTCAGACGTGGGACGTTGCACTAATTTTTATCGGTGGTCAACTGCAACGCCTACTGCGACTCCTGCTATTGTTCTATGTTCGCCTGTCCAACCAACCGTCCTTCCGTTGTTCTTTACTATTTTGAATGCCGTGCATAATGAATTGTTTTCTAACGATTTGTGTCGCTTTGTAAGTTTGATTTCACTTTTGCTAAACAATGCACAGAATCGAAAAAGGCCGCCTTTATCGCTGCTGCAACTGCAACAAAGAAGAGCGTCAAATGAAGCGCCGCCGGTAGTAACTATGCTTGCAACTGATCAAAGAAGCGCATACAGTGTTATAAATCAGAAATTTATATATGTGTATGCACTTGACCACAGTGGCCGCAGCTGTAGCCGCATCAAACATCAAAGAGCACAGAATGCACGACGGTTCACGCCCGCACAACCAAAAATGCAGATACGTATTACATTTGTACACTTTGCTTTATTATGTTGCCTCATTAGAAGATACAAACGGCACAGGCAGCCAAACGGACAGACAGACAGACAGACAGCATGGCTAAGCGTTGTCATTTGATTTCTTTCTCGAGCAACTCTCTCGCTGGGTCATTAAGTGCGACACCTGCTGTGAAAATTATGACACCACTTATTGATGTTGCGACCTGTTGCCGCTATCAAGCGGAGGTGCTGAACCTGCTGCTACGTTTTGATAGCGGCATTGCTTGGAAGTCAAGACCTTTGTGTAAATCGACTTACCGCGCGCCCTTTTTCTACGTAGCACACCCGCAGTGTTGACACAATTTGACATTGATTTAATTATACAAATATGAGGTGTACTGAAGTTCATGTTGCACGCTAAATGCAGCTTAAGACTGCTAAAAAGTTTGCAAGGATTGCTACAGCTTGCAACCCTTTTGCTGCCTTGCAACCAACATAATTAGCGACAAAAGTTCAAATTAAAACTAGTAACTCGAACCTTTTTTGCTCGTCTGGCGTATAAAGTTAATCACGAAAATTAGGCAACAAGATATAGTTAGAGACCAAAAAAAAAAAAAAATGTGCAATTTGAGTTGGTATACGTTTGCCCGTTGGCTTTGAACTTTGAACGAAACAACCCTGATGACAAAATTGTTGCCACAAGCAAACAGCAAGGATACACGAAGCGAATAAGCTTCGTCGACTCCTGTGGCAACTGGCATTTGACATTAATGAGCGGTCAGTTAATCATGACATTTTACACTAAGCACACTCATTTGGCGCATTCCAGGCTACGTCATCAGCAGCAGCCACAACCAACATACACAGCCATATTACTGGACAGTGCACGCCCACAGTCCTCAGTAGAGTCCTGCTTGTGTAATACTAAACCAGGGCAGCACATAATTACACAGCGAGAAATAGTCGCCCAAAGTTGCTAATGAAATGGCGCATACACATACATTAAAGCTTTAAGTTTGCGCAAATGCGAGGGTGTTATTGAAAGTTTGCAATCTTATGCAATTGAGCACCTGCAAATCGTAGTGTACAAATATGTTTGCAATGCCTTAAAAAAATCACGGAGTAGTATCAGTAGGGTACTTATAGCTACTTGATTAAAAGCTGTGTTCCAATTCCATCGTTCCATATTTATAAATAGCAAGATATGTAACATGCCAACTTGTGGAAAGATGTGTATGGAGGCCACCCCATCTAGCAGACTGATCTGGTCGTAGATAGAATATTCTATAAGGATTAATGTAAAATAAACGAAATTTTGGCATTTATAGCAAGTGAACCAATATTAAGAAAAAGTTTTTTCATACAAAAACTAAGAATGAGGAGTAGGTATGCATGGTAAGTGCCAGCACCACTTAGGCAGGAGGGGGGCTTGGCATGTTCATTGAATACAAGTGTTCTGAAGAAAGAATAGGAGAAATAAATTATGCAAATTTGAAGTTGCTATCTCTTATAGTCTCCAAGATCTTGATTTTCACGCGACAAACAGACAGACGGACATGTCTACAACGACTCGACTGCTTCATACAAACGAATTTCATATTAAAGGGATATAAAAATAATTTTTCATTAAGTTAATCTATACATTCCTGGCGTATTTAAAACGCATATAATTTTAAAGAAAAGCTTCGGAGCTGCCAACTTAATTTTTTTTTTGCCATGCTTGAAAATTTGCACCATAAGATCTTCCAAACATACATAAACAAGAACTCGTATGCGAATTTAAACTGAACTGATCCGCTGGGCACATTAAATGCATGCGAACACGAATCATTAATCCACTTCATTAATTATGAAACGAGCGAATTTTTTTATTTTCGTGTTGTGTGGGTTGTGTGCGTAATTACTTATCGTCGAAAGTTCTTCAACGGCAAACAAAAAAAATAAATATGAAAATGATGTTCTAAAAAAAACGAAGGTTTTTTGATTCTTTTATAAATTTTACTTTATTTCTGTCCTTCATTAATTTTTGCCCTTGAATTGAGTGCAAAATAGAAAGAGAAAGATTTAGGGAGAGTGTGAAAGAGAAAGCTCAAATCAGGAGTGCCTTTGCGAGTTTGAATTGGCGTTCGGTGTCTTGTGTCCGTCTGATGTTGCTTCACTGTTAATGAGTTTTCGTGTATAGCTTACTTAAGCGTTCGATCAGCCTTTAACTTTTTCCTTATTTCGTTTTTTCGAACCAGACCCAAACTTGTTGATGATGATGGTGGCAGTGGCAGTGGCAATGGCGGCGGCATCTATGCCATTTAACTTAAATGTATTTTTCCAAGGAAGACCTTGCAGACGTCAACGTTGCGACGCGACGCGTCTTGACTGACTGACTGACTGACTGACTGAACTGGCTCCGCGCCTAAAATCGACTTTAAGCAAATTAAAAATGAGCAAAGACGAGCTTGCTTTTTGATCCTGTTGATGTGAACACGTACGTGCGTCCAGCACGCAGGATGTGCTTGAAATTTTTTTCGTTAATTTGTTTTTATTTATTTATTATAACATTTTTCTTACGAATTTTGTAAACTTTAATAAAGTAGGCATGAAATGAAAATTGAATGCATTTTCCATAGGCACTAAATTAGATTTGTTTCACAACAACAACAACAACAACAACAGTAAGAACTATCCTTTAAGCTCTTGCCCGTTGATCGGTTCCCACGCTTCTTTTAATTTCTCTCAGTTTCAGAAACAGAATATTTGTCGGAGCTGCCGTTTGCAGCAGCCGCCATTAGTTTACACTTTACATGCTAATGGCAAGGCAAGCCTTTCTGATGAGCTCAGAGTCCCTTTAAGACCTTCTGTCTGCCATGCCTTTCATGCACTTCAGACATGGCCTGCGGTTCGTCCATATTGCAGACAATCGTTCGTTGTTGTTTGTACGACTGTCTACCGAAGTGCTACCGCCAGCGATTACTTTCAGATCCACTATGTCTCTCCTCCAATGTCCAATGTCTTGCAGCGACTGTTTTGGCATTTTAAATTAATGCGCCTTAGTCGCGTTAAGTGCGCGCCGACCCATCCGTCGGTACGTTCAATTTTCCGTCCATGCGTCCTTTGGAACGATGACGATGACGACGACGACGATGAAGTTTTTTAATTGCCAATGAAATTGCTGCAACTCGATTTGCCTGCTTGCCTGCTTGCTTACTGACTGCGCTCTATCCGTTACCGCTTGCCTGCCTGACTGACTGCCTGCTCAGCCTCTTGCCGCCCAATTCAGCAATCCATTCCATTCCGAACGTAGTAGATACATCCTTATTTGTCCATATACAGTAGCACATATGGATATGCTTTAACATGATTTTATTTTATGTCTGTTCGTTTGCGTTTTTTATTTGCATTTTGGCGCCGTTGCATGCGAATTTCCAGCGAATCGTTTTGAAATGCAACACAAGGCAAGGCAGCCCAAACCGAATTATGCGGCGTGAAAGTAATAATTGTTCAAGTTGGTTTTCCGTTTTATTGTTTTGGTTGCTTGCGAAGTTTTTTAGCAGCACTTATTTCAGCTTTTACTGCTTTTTTAGAGCGTATTTCACAATGGTATGTCTCAACTTGTGGTTATATAGTAAAGACAGTCGTACCTACGCATAGATTATACGATTTAATTACGCAACGAATAGGCTTTGCCATAATTATAATTTGTTAAGAGTCAACAAGTCATTCAATTATATTCTATGAAATTTTGTTCACTGAGCAGGCAGCACTATGCCATCCATCAAGCTGATCATTCAAGTAGAATAGGGAATCGCTGAATCTGCGCGCTAAACATTGTAAAATTAAATTTTTTTGTATGACTATGCTGCGATTACTTCTATCGATATGCGATTTCACATATCTACAACGCGGAATATCAAAGCACAGAGTGTGTCGCTGTTTTATTGCCTCCCATGAGGCAGATCAAACGGGTGACACATTTTGAGCCTACTAGTAGTCGAGCTGTTATTAAGTAGGTTGATGGCAAGCGTGTTGGTTTGCCTGTTTAGCCGATTTAGATACAAGCTGCTTAGTGTGATAACTTTCTGGAAAATACCGAGTTTTTCGTGAATCACGCTGTTGGTATGGAATAGGTGTGCGTTGGAGACAATTCTGAAAGCCCTGTTTTTTGAAAATGTTGAATAATTTATTAGTTGCGTCTGCTGGTAGTGCTGGTCCGGATTCCGTAGGTTCTTATAGGTTTTATTATCGCTTTGTATACTAGGAGCATGCTCCTCAGCCTGAGAGTTGACTTTCGTCCAATCAGCCATAAATACTTTCATTAAGTTGAGTCCCTTTGGTGAGCAGATGAGGACGCTAAGTTCACTTTCTACACAGCACCATGCTTAGTTACTTAGCTGTAGCGCTGTTTAAAATAGCTGTTTCGTTCGGAGACAGTCTCCTCTTTTCAGCGAGAAAGTCGTTTCATTGGACTTTTTGGGGTTCCCACAATGCTCCACCACAATGCTCCAGCCAAGTATTGGTGGTGTCGAACCGCCTCTTAAGGATGACTGGAAACCACCTGTGGGGAGACGCTGGATGCCAGAAAAGCTGTTTCGTCGGCATACGTAGCGGTCAGCAGTAAAAATCACGGGTCCAAGTACACTTCCCTCTGGAACTCCGGCTCTGACTTCTTTTATTTCAAAACATTCTTCTCCACATCTCACAAAAAAGTTTCTATGCTCAATATAGGACCTGATGAAGTGGTAGTACGGTTCTGACAGAGTTGTCTTTAGCTTGTGGAGCAGACCGGTACTCCACTACCTGTCGAAGGCTGGCTTTATGTATAGAAAGACGGCCGAATAATAATTTTTCTCTTCAAATGTCTCAAGTATTCTACCAAACTGATAATCAGGGATCGAACCAGCCTCTTCCAGTATTGGTCGGACTCTACGCAGAAATAGTCTTTCAATTAATTTGCAGAGTACCGTCAATAGTCTTATTGAGCGATATGAGGCGAGATTTGCTGCAGGATTCTTAGGTTTACGAATGAGCATTATTTCGACACATATCCACTTGGTAGAAAAATGGCATAGCTGGAAGCATTTATTAATAATCTTGAGGATTAACTAAAAGCCATTCGAAGGCAAGGCTTTAATGGCAGGAACATCAATATTGTAGTGATTCGGATGATCAGTTCATCGCAGGAATAGGTAAAGTTAAGACTTTGCACTGTCTCGAGTTGGGAGTATCTTTCAAAGGGTCAGAATGCTTCGTATAGGTCGTATAGTCGCCGAAGGCTTTAGCTCTTTCTTCATCACATCGACACCAGATTCCAGTGGCATCCTTCACAGGCTCCAAGAAGTTTTGATGCCCTTGGTTAGCTGCCACAGCATGTGCTAAAGGTCGCCAGGCTCACCTTCTTCTAGGAACTGTTCCAGACACTGCTTGCGGAGTATAAACTAGAGTTCCTTGACGGTCTAGGCGAATCTATTAAAAGCTGTTTTATCTCTTAGGTTGCGAGAATTGTGCCAAACTCGGCGAAGGAGTCTTTTGTCACATATTTTCGTTTGAGTTCAAAGCTAGACTCTCAGTAAGCCACTTTATAGTTTGAAATCCTTGACGGCTAAGCCATTGCTTAACGATTTTAGCTGCGTCTTTTGGGTCTTCCATCTTTTAGAATATAAAATATTCAGGTACTACTCCATTCTCATGATTTCTTTCAATTTAATCAATGGGCCGACGTGTCACCAAGTAAAACAGCCGCACGCCATCAATATATCACCATCTTTCAATTCCTTTTGCAATTTTTAATTTGGGCGGTGCCAGTAATACTCCTTACCATCAGACTGGAAACCATTTATTTTGACCTCGTCTGATCGAATTACCCTCTTTCATTCCTTGCAAAATATCAAATGTGCTGCCAAGTCTTTCTCGGACAATGCGGACTGCTTTTGTTTCACTGCCGCTGTTAGCTCTATACTGTGCAGCTTTTTTTCCCGCTATCCGCTCGATGACTGTTTTGTCTATGAGAGCGCTGCTCCTTTTTAGATGTTGTCTTCTTTATGATGGTCATGAGTTGCTCCACAGCTCTAGCATTCCTATCCGCTAATAAACGTGACTAGAAGTACAGTTTGGTGGGTAATCCCAAATGGTTTCGATGCTTTTCTAAGAATTCTACAGGTGCTTGCCACTGTACATATAAAGCGTACAGAATGAATTTTACTCAAAGAATTATTGACGAAGCTGAATGAACTTTACTGATATCCATACCATGCCACGGTTCCAGCTCAAAGAATAACAAAAGGGAGCGTACCAGCAAATTCTGTTATAAATTATGTAACCTTAAGACAAAAGTTCAACTGGAAAAGGTTTCATTTCTATTTCGACTGTTATTTTCTTACAGCGACACAATTTCCAATGGTTTACTGCCTGTGTTCGACAACTTTCGTTACATATTTTACGTTTCAGTTTTCATATAAAAATAAACTTTTATTCCAATTGCATTTAAAATCAAATTTATTAGCGTGACGATTTAAGCTTTACTAACACCGCAGCTGGTTGGTTATTTTTTTAGACCTTTTGAATATTTTTTGCTAATTTAGAACATGTGCCATAGTAGATTGCTTAAATATGGCTACACACCTACACCTATTCAACTGTGCTATATATATATATATATATATATATATATATACTTGTACATATTTAAATACATTTATTTTATAAATGTCCAAGTGTATCTGAATTTTTGCATGCAATAAAGAAAATAGCAACACCAAAAAAACAAAAAAGCAAGCAGTACATCACAATTCAGCAGTTAACTAAACGACTCAACGATCAATTGTGGCAGTGCAGTTTATGAAAAACAAAAAAAAAAATGAGAAATAAAAATAAAAACTATTAAATGCGAGGGAAAAACGAAATACTTTTATACAACAACAATAATAATAACAACAACAGCATATAATAGCCAAAGTCGAAGCCATGTTAAGTCGAATTAAAGCCAAAGCAAAGTGCAAAACGTGGCGAGCCACAAATTGTTGCCATTCAATTACGTTTATTAGCTGCTGCCTTATGACCATATTTATGCCTTTAAACCGTTGCTGTTTGCAGTTGTTGTTGTTATACTGAATGGCTCACTGGCTGGCTGACGGACTGACTGACTGACTTGGCTCTAAAGGGTTTGCACTCACTCACTCAGTCAGGCAGTCAGTCAGTACATCAAGTCAGCCGGTTAGCTAACAAGTTAACACAACCGTCAAAGTCACTTAGCCCCGAACGTAGTAAAGTGAGTTCGTTTTTATGTTTTTACGTTTTTTTGTGGCTTGACTTCATTTGGTTTGATTTCGTTTCATTTGAAGAAGCCAGTTAATGTTGTTGCTGAGTACATATGTACATATATTACTTGTTTGAATATGAAATCAAAATTATTATTTAATTTTTTTATTATACAATAAATGCTTTAATAAAATTCAATGAATTGCTTAATAATAATTGCAACATTCAAATATGTGCATAAATATTGAATGAAATATGTTGCAGGTGGTGTTCGAACTCTATGCGCAGCATTTAGCTCTTTTTGCGGAACAATTTAGAAATGAAACATATCGATAACAAAAAATTGCATATTAGAGAGGAGCAAATCAAATTGCAATATCGATAACAAAAATTTGCAAAATGAGAAGCAAATAAACTTGCAGGTTGCAATTAAAATCTTAAAGGAAAATTAAATTAGAAACAATTACTTGAAGCAGCTACAAGGTATAATGTGTCGAAATATATTTATTATATATTCATCAAAGCATATAACTTATTGAAATAACATTTAATGCTTTTCTTTTTTTTTGCGATATTACTTGTCCATATTTTCGGTTGAAAGCTTAATTTTAACAAATATTTACACGAGGCGATAGAATTTTTGAACATTTGTTTTCATATGTGAAAAATGTTTTTAAACGTCGCCGCAAGCTGTGCATGTTTCTTCTTTCTTTTATTTATTATTTCTTGCCTTTTTTTTCACTCAACTTGTTTCATCGAAGACTTGACAAGGAAAGAGTTAAAGACAATATGATGCCGAAGTTTTGATACACTTTAAAGCTGCTGTGGTGGTTTACTAAAGTCTATAAAATTTTGTTAGCTAAGAATGAAACATAACAGTTATATTATATATAATTTATTTGACAATAGTTTGTGTAGGATATTATGCTATATAACTGGTCCTATTGGGAGCATTCTTGATTATTTTGTAGTGTCTCAAGCTAGTCTAGTGTCAGCTATTGTAATTTAAATCTGCAGACATTGCTACCTCATAGCGTCCTGATCGGCTGATTTATATACCTACTATATATATTTCGTTGTCCTTATTTATACAACTTTTTCCTTAACAGCTAATATTCTTCTACAATATGTCCGAAGGGTATTACGAAAAAAAGTACAAATGCAACACATGTGCTGCAAGTTACTCCAACGAATAATAATCTTGATGATGGTATTGATGATGATGACGTCGTGTTGGTTCAGTTGATGTCAAAGATATAGATAGCCTTTTTTTCTTTCTTTTTTTTCGATGTAGCTGTTGTAATGCTTGCAGCAATTTGAGCTTGCTTGACTTTACTGACGTCGATGTCTTGATGAATTGTCTTTATTAGCATTCAATTCATACACGTGAGATTGAAAGTGAATCTTCACGATAATATTTTTTATTATATAATATTCTTTAATAATAAACTGCAGAAGAAAAATATTTGTAAGTAAGGATATGTAAGGATTTTGGAAACATGTATACAAATTTTTGGTATATAAGAACGAAGAAATTGGAGACCTCATCAAGTAAATAAATATGGGTAATGGCTTATTAGTGATTAAAAAAAGATTTACTTATTCCTTGCAATGAACGAACAGCATAAGTTCATAAGTTCCCTAACATATGTATATGATGCTATATATATATATATTACTCTACTAGAGTTATATGGACTCTTATGCTTATAAATGAATGCTTTATCGGCACAGACTTATTATACATCCGGTGCAGAATAAGAAAAAAGAACGACCAAAGGAACAAAATTGAACAAAAGTGGAAGATAAAGTTTCGAAAGATATAAGAACGACCAAAGGAATAAAAATGTGAACGATAAAGTTATGAAAGGAATAAGAACGACCAAAGGAACAAAAGTGAAAGTTGAAGTTACAAAAAGAATAAGAACGACCGAAGAATGAAAATAGAATAAAAGTGAACGAAAGTAATGAAAGCAATAGGAAATAGATCAAAGGATCCAAAAGTGAAAGAGTTCATTAAAGAAAAGATAGCATACGAAATTATTCTTTAAAAGTAACTATTTTCCATAATACTTTGTGACTATGTTCAGTTATCTCCATCTGTACGCCTGTAAGGTTGGGTGAGAGAGAAGTGTTCCGACAGAAAGATTATCGAACGGATTGAACCGTTATACTAAGAAGATTTATTGTGGTTCAAACTCAAGCTATGTTAAATATTTTATAAGGAATGATATAAGATGCAGCCACACCAAATTGTTTACAGATTTGAAGAGAGGAGATTTGTATAGTGCTACCCTTTAGTTATTAAAAGAGGGCATTCCGATTTATACATACATTAATCGGAATGCCCTACTAAATGAAATAGTTTACACATCCAGTGAGCTGTATATAGACAGCAACACAACGAAACAAGCAGCTAATTTAGACAAGTTTTTTGGAAAGTGCACAAAAATATTTAAATACATGAAAATTACAGTCGGCCATAACCGACTGTAAGAGTCACTGTACCAGTTCAGGTCGCCTAGCTTATGACCAAGCAGTGCTAAACAAAAAGGTAAGAAATTAATAAGAAAAAATTGTACTAACGAAGGATATTTTGCTCCTCCCATTTCTCACTGCACGAATAAATGCCTTATAAAACATTTTTATGTATGAAAAGAAAAGAAAGGACGGAAGTATCATGGGTCGTTCAAATTCCATTGCTTATAAAATCTTCATTTATTATCACATTTTGATGAAGCTTTGGGATTTTCTCTAAACTGGTATACTTGTGCCGAAGAAATTTTTAGCCTTGAGGGTGATTTTATGGGGAAGGTGGGAACGTCGAAATTTTAAAATAAACTTGTAGTCGAATGCAAAAAGAACGAAGTCTCTATATAATACCGTTTCCAAAATACTTTCGTTCATACGGACCGACAGACGGACATGGCTATTATCGACTTCTCTATCACTCCTGACCACACAATAGGAATAACTTTGGGTGGTTTCCGAACATTATTTCTACCTATTACATACATTTGCATAAAACCAATAGGCTCTTATATGTACCTTCGGCATATTAATGCCTGCTTCTACACAGCAAACTAAACAAACAGGATACGCTTTAAACAAGTGCATGAATTCCAATTAGAGGCAGCACTTTATGCTTTTATTTGATTGCCAAAAAAAAAAAAAAAAATTTAATCCAAAGAAGAAGAAAAAGTAATGCAGACAATACCTCGCCAACGTATAACTGTACATGCGATCATTTTTCAATGTGCTACCAAAGGAAACCTGACTTGGTTTGGACTTCACTTCAGCACTGGCAACGGCAATTAACAAACGATTTTCTCAACTCCATGCAACTCTCTTTCGCTAGTAGTTGGCAGCCCCTTACAGTCAGTGCAGTCCACCCATTGCAGTGCTTTGACTGCTGCGCTGTTTGTTGCGGTTCACCACTTATTAAACACTCGTCACTTTTAATTAAAAGCCGCAATGCTTGCTTCCTTTTAATACTGTACTGACGCACATATAATCGTACACATGCTATGTATAAATAGATACACGCATGATACGTTTATACATGATGCATTTCATGATATCGTTAAATCAACATTTTATTTAATATTTATAATATCATGATTTGGCAACACGCAAGAGTCGAAGTAAATCACAAATATTTAAAAAATATAATTATAAATAAATATTAAATACAGAAAAATTTAAAACAGATCAAATTTTGTGATTAATAGAGACAACTAGAAATTTAGCTCTTAACGAGAAAAAAACGAAATTCAGAAATAGGTTTTATTAATCTATACTTCATAATGAAACGTTTATTGTTTTCATAAGCTAAACAGCATCGTATAAACGCAGTAACACATGCCTATGCCAATCCCCACCGCCCCATACGTATACATCGTGTTGCAGTGTGGCAGGTTTAAATGCAGCAAAGTGTTAAAAATTGTGGTTTGTTTTCTGCAGCAGCAACAGCAACAACAAGAACGAAATTGTTCGACTCTATGCATTGCAACCCATACTTTTTCTATATGTCAAAGCGTATGCGACATGTGTGTGGCTTTGTGTGTGTGTGTGTGTGTATCTATGTGTGGCTTACATTTAGTATGTAAGTAGCGACTACTGCAATTTGCAATTATCAAGCGCCGTTGCCATAGCCAGACATCGCCATTAACTCCATCGCCATCGTCATAGACACTGCAGCGATTTGCCTGCATTCAAGTGCAGGCACTTTGCGAAACTTTTACAATTAGAACACTTTTGCGTTTTGAAGTGCAGTTCGCGATTAGCAATTGAATCTAGATACACTTGTACACAGATATACACAGTGAGATATGCATGAAACTATGCACAGCTTGTAAACTATTTTAAATATGAGGGTGGTCTGAATGTAGTAACTACTCGAAATAGTATTTGCGAGGACTTAAAGTTGTTACTGAATAAGAAAGACTTAATATTGCTAGATTTAATATTGCTAATTAATGCTGGAGAGAATTCTTAGAAGTTTTTAACAAAGAACCAGAAACCTTAGACAATTTCTAGTACCAAGCAGTGACAAAATCTGCTTCCAAAAAAAAAGTAGCCTGAACCATAAACCAGCCAAAAAACCACAATGCTGAGCTAAGCCGAGCCATCTACGATTATCCTATTTTAATGGAAGGGTAAGAGGGTTGTGATCAGGTTCAATGTTATTATTCTTAAAGAGGACGACATAAGTCAACTATAGTATATCGCTTCTTAAGTCGATTTAAACAGTTCTGGCATTCATCAACTAAACATCGAATTAAGGTGAGAACAGAATAAGTTTGATCCTGCGTAGATTACCATCAAAATTCTATCATTGCGGAAGATCTTGCGGAAGATCTTCTTAAGAAAATTATTGATCTCATGAAGGCTCTTTGTACATAAAGCTGCAGCTATCGCCTTAAAAGCACTAACCGTAAACGATTTACCATAAAGAGATGTGTTCGATAAAGCTTTATACTAAACCCGGTTGCGGTTTGACCTTGTAGCGATACCTCAAATGTGGATACTGTAACTGCATGTTGATGCAGTTCTTTGTTAATAGACAGAAAATTTAGAGCAGTTTGGATAATATTATTGAATGTCAATGGCCTCTGCATCTGGGACAGGGAGATCCGCTGTTAAGATGAAATGAAGAATAGTTTCCAAGACACTACCCAGCTAAGACTGGATGAGTGGCTGACATACCCGATTGCACTTTAAAAGAAAAGTAGCTGAGAGGCCGGGAAAACTATGATCATGGCCAGCAGTCCCAGTCTTATAAAGACGCTGTTGCAATATTCTTTGGCCTCGAAAGCCCTGAATACAAGTTTGACTACGCAGTGGAACTCTTTAGGAGTGTCATGTCTAGCACGAAATCTAAATTGAATAAAACCCCGAGCATCCACCAAACCAACAGTTCAGGCGACAAACAGTCTCTCCCAAACCTTAGAAATTTAAGGCAGAAGACTTATCGGATGGTGTGAATTATGGTCATTTGCTAGCTTGGCAGGCTTGTAGATCATGGAAATCATTTTCAGTGTCCACTGGGAAGTTAAACCCTACAAAAAGGAGTTCTTGCTCTAGTAGTACATTCAGCGTTCCGAAACATGAACAGAAGCTTTATTTTTGTTTAAATTCTGTATGGTCGTTCTTACTTCAAGTAAAGTATATGGTTTGATGCACAGAACCATTTGCAGCAGGAAGTTTACAGTAGAGACTAAACCTGAAACTGAGCGTCTTGGACTAAGCAGATGACATTCGTTTCATGGCACAGAAACAGAGTCCATCATTGCTATCGTTCTTCTATTATTTCTGTATAATATTGAAATTTTTTAAACTGCTCCTCACTATTATGCATTAGGTAAAATACGAAGAAGTATCACAATTTTCTTCTTCAATTTCCATGTGATCTGACTCAAAATATGTTGATGTCGATGCTGCTGCCAAAGGTGGGGTCCATCACAGAGTGTAAGAGTTCATTGAATATAAAGCAATTTCAGATATAATCACTTTCTCCGGTTTAACCAGTTTATGCCGCTATGGTACATTGCTCAAAAATAGATGATTACAAGGTTCTCACCAAATTATTGGTGTCCTGAACTTCTACCACATGACTGTTGTCATAGAGCTTCAACACAATTTTGGTAATCAGTATTGGGCACTCATGGTTTGTCTTGATTACAAATAATCATAACAAATATGCAGTTTCTACGAAGTCTTTGATAGATGTGCGATGAAGTGTTTGCTACTCAAAGAATTTTTCAGAAGGACCAAACCTGAATCTTTAATAAGCGCGCTTTTCTGCGCATTTTTGCATTGAAATTTTAAAGTGCAATGCAATGCAAGGACTTTTTATTCTTTTTCTACTTTTTCGATTATTTCTGTGCAGTGGGCGTGCTTAGTTTTAAGCGCTTTATGCACATCCCAATGTGTGCTTTGGAATTGTTCTTCCACATTGAAAACGGAAGCAGTTCATTAAGCAGAATTTCGGATTTTCCAGTTCATATTAAAACGGCTTTTACCATTTACCATAACCACACATTCGCCTACATTGGCCCCGGTATTCAAGCTATATTTATTCTTTCTTTTCTGTTCCTGACAATGTGCTATTTGTTTATTTAGGATTTTGCTAGAATAGAAATTCAGTGCATGAAATAGTTACGAAATCAAGTGGAAGCGCACCGTCACACAAAGGATTACAGTGCAGAGTGTTAAGGCAGGACAATGGCAAATGACAAAGCGTTTGTCAAGTATGACGACAAAGAATTGGAAAAGCATTCAAGCAAATACAATGCATAGCATAGTTTGTTTATTTTGCTACGCTGAGTATGTACCAAAAATTGCAAGTTTTGTCAATACAAAATAAATCATAATATGCTCTGGATCAGTATGTGTGTGTGTGTGTGTGTGATCCTGCAGCAGTTTTTGTAGAGCAACCATAGCAAACTCGAGTGTTTATTTAAGCTATACACTTTGCTTTCTTCGTCGAACAAAACAAGTCGAGCACATAGCGCAGGCGCAAAGAGACTCAACCGTGCATGTTTTTGCACATTAAAGGATTTTGTGCTTCGTGCTAAAGCGGATTTGCGAATGCTGAATCTCTCTCTTGCTAACATGAAAAATGACGCAGCCAAAGTGTGGTGTGTGTGTGTGTGTGTATCCTGACGGCGGCACTAATCACACAGCTAAGCGCTGCTAAAAGTGCAAAGCGGCTCTATACATTTTGCCTGTAGTACCATTAAATATTTTTTTGTGTTGGTTTTCTTTTCTATTTGCAACATCCTGAGACTTCCAGCAGCGATAATCACACTAACATTCGCCAGCGTGCGGCAGCATAGTACATTCATTCAACAAAATAGTACATTCAATAATTAAGCGCGAGCGTCAACATCAAAAGTGCAACATTTTTTTTTTCTTGTTCAATTATTTCTTTTTTTTTTTTTTTTGTATATCCGATAATTTGTTAAAAATCTGTTGCGATCGAGCATTAACTGTGTAGCGTGTATCATGAGCGTGCAGCATCCCTACATGGGGTAGATAGCACACTGTGCCGCTCATTGCTCATTTTTCATGCAGCAACCGTTGAACTGCCAAAAGCGCATCATTCATGCACTTTGACCTTGTTTCGGATGTGTTCTGGCATATAATGAATAAATGTATCCCACTGTGCCATTAAGCGCCATTTGCGTCTCATACTCATTCACATTGTCATTGTACATAATTTCATTTCAAAATAAAGCGCATCAAATATTTTAACATTTTATTTTATCTTAAGCTGGATTTATTTATATTTTAATAGGCGAAATATAAATAAAGTCGGTGCTGTTCATTGATAGATGTAAGCATTAAATGAACTTCGAAGTAGTTGAATACTAAAAGTTGGCGATTTTCATTTGAAGTGTTTGGAAATACCAACCCTAAGCACTATTAATTGGCAAACCTAGAAGTATGTCGTTAATATAGTTGAGGGTATATCAAGTAAGACCAAATGAATGTAACAGATAGAAGAAGTTGCAACAGTTCACATAATTTCTACATATTCTTGAACTGCATCATAAGTTGAGTCTATATAGACATATGCGTCTGTCTGACGGCCCTTATGAGCAACATTTATTTGAAGACTATTAGAGATAGAGCCTTAAAGTTTGCAGGTTTAGACTCTCGTATTTCTGCTTTAGTTAATTTGTATACAACCAACCCCATATAAACCTATAACATCGTTCTGAGATACAAATGGAAACACTAAACGGGGTAGCCCTCAAATAAATCTGTTCTTCTTCAATAAGACCAGCCAAAAGGCAGGCTTTACGACAAGTTCCAGTCGAGATCTCCAATGACATGATTTCAAAGATAGATTTAGAGCAGACCAACATCTTCGCAACGTATTTGGAAGATAGGTTCACACCATATTCTTTAGCAAATAAAAGCGACGTCAATAACGTGTTCCTGGCCCTCGAAACTCCTCTCCAAATGTAGCTTCCAATTAAGGCTGTTCGAACAGTGGAAGTAGCTGACGCAATCAGAAAGCTATCCAAAAACAAGGCCCCATGGCACGACGATATATGTCATAAACCACTAAAAGCTCTACTAACGTGGGCACTCCTCTACATAACGTTAACGCTATGCTGAGGGTGCAATATTTTCCCATCACATTAAAAATAGCCAGAATTACGATGATCCACAAGCCTAAGGATCATCCAAACCCGTATAGGCCTTCTTTGTCGAAGGTATGGGAACGAATTTTTGCATCGCGAGTTACCGAGCTGACAGGCTATCAAACAGCACTGCCTGACCACCAATTCGGCTTTAGACCACTGCTATGAAATATTTTTCGATATGCAGGAAGCCCTCGATAGATTATGGCATGACTCGACTTCTAGCTAGATCAAGGCACTACTCCCAGCACGCTTTTTTCTGATAGTCCGATCTTATCTAGAGGAATGCCGCTTCTAGGTGAAAGTGCGAGATAAGCTGTCCAATATGCACGTTGTAAAATCTGATGTCCCCCAAGGAAGCGTGCTGGGTCCGCTTCTGTAGTCTTGAGCATTACCCCCCCCAGAAGTGGATCATCTAACTAAACCCGGCCAAGTGCATTAACGTATGCTTCACACTGCGCAGAAGAAGTCCTCACAATGTCTGGCTAAACAACACCGTCCTCATGTAGGTAAATGAGATCAGACACTTGGACTTACGCTGCACAAAAGGTTGACGTTCGCGCGGCACTCTCAAAGCGTGGTCACCCGCTTCCACCTCAGAATAAGACAGCTCTATTGACTGGTAACTAGACGAAACAACTAACACTGCGCTGCAAGAGAGCTATCTACACACTTGCCGTTGCTCTCATCTGGAGGTACGGAGTGCAGCTGTGGGGTATTTGTGTCAAAAACACTCCGAAATCGCATTCAGGTGATGCAAAACAAAGCCCTGCGGATAATCAGCGATTGAACATGGTTCGTTCGGAACAGCACGCTTCATAGGGGTCTCCGCGTGGTCAGTATAGCGCAAGACTGACAACGCACTGCAACAGACTGCCAAACAGGTGGTCGATTAGAAGGCTAAGAAGGCGTAATATCTTCACAGTTTAATTATCCACACGTCGTTGAGGGCTAAGTCCATTGGACAGATTACTCTCTAAGGAGTCTATGGTGCAGAACTATTTATTGTAGGAATTCAATAAACTCTTATTTAAAAAAGAATGCATATCAGACTGTAGAAACCAAATATTTCATATAGGTCCACATCTAAGGACCAATGATGTTCATTTATCCTAGTTAATTATTCCAGATTACTACAGATGGGATCAATAAAAGGGTTAGCCTCCATACAAAGCTGTCCTTCTTTTTTCGATATTTGTAATACAAAATATGTTGTTGTTGTTGCTAATACAGTTAGAAACGATAAATTTGGTGTAATTTACATCAATCTTAAGAAATATTTTATAAAGATCCAGATCTAAGCACCAGTGGCGTAACCTACTTACAGATCTTCATCTATCTGTAACTTTATTATTGTGATAAATATTTATTTTAATAGAATATTCCATACGTCTCTAGATGAGAATATATACGACATATAAAATTTAGGCTCAACGGGGTACACGATATTTCATTATCCTACTAGGAGTGCTTCGGGCTCCTTAATTTGTATACGGTATCGTTAGTAATATTAAAAAAAAAAAAAAAACAAAAAAAACATATATCTCTAAAATAAAATACCAACAGCCGAATTTTTATTAACAAAACGTTCTGCTTCATTGAGAACGTCAACAAAAAAACAAGTAAGGAAATTTCAGTCGGCCGTAACCGACTGTAAGAGGCCCTGTACTAGTTCAGTTCACCTAACAAACACATTAAATGTTTCCCAAGCTTATGATCCAACACATGACCACTTCTCACTGCGCGAATATGAATGAAAAGAAAAGGGGGGTCGTTCAAATTCAATTGCTTATAAAATCGTCATTTATTATCCGATTTTGATGAACTTTTCGGATTTTGGCTAAGAAGGACGATATCTCTATACTGGCATACTTACTTTTTTTTGTGCCGAAGAAATTTTTACCCTTGGGGGTGATTTTATGGGGAAGGGGGAGGAGGGGCAAGTTTTTAAAATAAACTTGTGAAATTCCGGAGCAGTCCTAGTCGAATGCAAAAAACACGAAGTCTCTATCTATTACCGTTTCCGAGATCCTTTCGTTCATACGGACCGACGGATGGACAGACGGACAGACGGACATGTCTATATCGACTCCTCTATCACTCCTGACCATAATGGGGGTAACTTTGGGGGGTCTCCGACCATTATTTCTACCTGTTACATACATTTGCACAAACCCAATAGGCTCTTGTACCTTCGGTACAGGGCCTAATAAAAAGTGATTCAATAGAAATGAATTCTCAGAAATTATGCATACAAAATCTAACAACTTTGCGTGACTCAACATTTCTCTAACTAATGCGAAATAGTGAAATAAAATACAAAAAAAAATTTATATATACTTATATACCAAGCAATTTTAGCATGTATCTAAATATGTGTAGCTCACAGATACATGCAACTATCTAGCTAAAACAAAAAAAAACAAATTATTAAATTCCACATGGCAGACATTCAGGAATGAACAAATAAACGCTTATGCGTGACAATAATTGCAGCAAATGTATTTTGCATTTAATTTCGAGTCGAGTCGAGTCGACTCGAGTCGACTCGACTAGCCGACATCTAAATGTGAATAAATGCAGATAATAAAATACGATTATGCCTATTAATTGAAATGCATTTATTAAGGATTAAAATATTGTGACAATTCGCCAGACTGCTACCAGGTCGTACAAATGTAAATTAAACTGAAGTAAAGTGCTGTCGTTGCTTCTGTGCGCAGCGAGCGTTCAGCTGCAGCTGCAATTGCTGGAGGCGCATCAAGTGCCAAATGCGCTGCCGCCAATGAACAAACTTACGAGCACTGCCCACTTTATATAGAACTAAAAGAAAAGAAGCCAATTTCGTAAGATAAAAAAGTGTATCCAGTTCCAAATGATTTGTACAAATTCATTAAATTGTATGCGAACGTGCGAAATGTAGGTAGCTGTGCGTAGGTTGCAGCTACACTGTACGGAAAAGAATTCCACAACCTTTATAAATTATTAGAAATTAAGTAAGATACACCAATTTTTGCATTACATATTAGCTAAACTAACAAAATATAATTGTTTTTAATTCAAAAACTCAAAAAGAAGTGGCGGGTTCTATCAGTACTACCCATTAGCAAAGAGTCTGTAAAACTTAAAACTTAAAAAATAAAATTTGTAAGCATTTTTCTGTCGTACTGTGTATGCCGATGCCTTGCCATAGTAGCCAAACTCGCTCGCTCGCTCGCTCTTTCTTTCATATTTTTTTATTTATTTTTTTTATTATTTTTCGCGCGCTCTCTTTTAGTTTGTGCCTCCGTTCGAATGTGTTTATAATTGGATATGCAAATCAATTTTCTCAAGCGTCATCGCTGAGCGTTGATAAATTGCGCTACGGCGCTGCACAGACCCGTTCAGCCCAGTTTGGTCCATTCATATATTTCTTGAATCGTTTCTTCCTTCGTTTGATTGTACAATCACACACATTCGCAGTGAAGTAGTAACAGGAGCAGCAACGTCTACCACTTCGTTCGCAGCTCATTAAAATTAGCAATACATTGCACTAACCGTCATTCAGCACAGTTTATGTATATTGTGGCGTTCTTCGATTTCCGTTCCATGCCAAAGGAGACGTTCCAAGACGTGCCACCGCCCGCTGTGCGCGCACAGAGTCTGAGTAGGAGTCTCCAGCAGTCCGCCTTCAAGTGGCTGTGACTGCCCCAAAAGTGCTGCTGGTTTTTCGCTGCGCGTTGGCGATCTGTCGCGGCTACTGCTTTGCATATTTCGTTGCTCATTCGAACTGGACTGTCTTTCACTTTTGTGCAATCCAATTTGGTTGCTTATGAATCTGTGTGGAGAAGACCGGTAGCCAATTTGCTTGGCATTTAAGGTTGTACCAATTCGTTTAATAATAAATAATGCAAAGTATATATCGATTTATTTTTTTTTTATTATTATTTTTAAACTTATTACGCTATTTGTTAGAGTCATCTTTACTATTCCTGCGGCACTTGTTTGCCATTATAGAGTAACGCTTTACTCCTTGCAATATTTGATTTCTTTATCGTGTGCCAATTTCTGCGACCGGTTAGAAAATCATAGTTGAAACATATCTCTTTTTGTGACTCAGTTTTTCGCCTGCAGCTATTGCCATTTAATTTATAATTTTTTTCGCCTTTGTTTATTTGAAAATAATTAATTTATTTTAGCTTCATTTCGTTTGTTTCGTTTTCTCGCTTAACTTGTTTGCTTAACTACTTGATAATTTTTTGTTAATTTTGCTTTGATTAGGCCCTCAGGTGGCACTTAGTCGTTTATTTGTTTACTCAATCGCTTGGCTGTGTCAATAAACTTGTCTAAATTCCAACTGTCGAGTGTGCCTATTTGGCCCTTTGGCGCTTTCTTCTTAATATTTGTTTTTTTTTTTTGCTCGTTTGTTTAGCTTGTCAAAATTTCTTTATTGATTAATGATCAAATGACATTTGGCTGACACTTGGCGAGACACAAAATTGATTAACAATACGCGTCAGAGTCAGAGTCAGAGTTGGTTTGAAATTTTACATAATATTACTTAAAATATTATTAGCAAATTTTTATGCAACATTTGCAAGCAATGTTTGGCATAATAAAATTAGGGAAATTAGTAGAAATATTAGTATGAGTACTCTCAACCTTTATAGTCTTCTCTGTTTAAATGAAGCCAAGTGAAAAAAATCGAATCTGTATAAATTCTGCAATAATCTTCAGCATTTGTATAATATAAAATAAATAATTATTATTTAAAAAAGAACATATCACAGCATACTTCATAAGATTTTTGCTTCTGTTTATGAAAAGTCTACATACCTAGTTTCAAACTAGGTCGATGAAGGAACATAGCCAGTGCGAGAAGTTTCTTCGTATTAAAATATATGTATATACTTTATGGAACATGTATTTAGCTATTTCGACTCGGCTTTAATTACTAATCAAGAATATATGTTTATATTCTACGAATGCACCACACCTACTTCTTCTTTCTGCATTATAGCAAACTTAGCACTGCATTCTGGTATATATATATATTTGTTCATATATATTTATTAATAAACGCCATAATATTACTTATTATTTGAATTTTTTCGGCTTAATATCTCCATAAATCAAAACGCGTTATTAATTAATTTTGATGACTAATTTACACCATTTTGTGAGGCGTTTATACAATAAAAATAGAAAATAAAATAAATTGAAACATTTTAAAACGCAAATGTTCAAATGCGTAAAATTAGAAGACAAAAAAAAAGTTAAACAAAAAAAGTTGAAAGATTTAAGTTCGTCAAAACCGAAGCTACATAGGCGCTTCAATAGACCAAACATGTTTGTTTGTCTGGCTGTCCGTAATACAATTGAGTTCTTAGAGACTATAAGAGTTACAATCTTCAAATTTTGCATATTTAGATTAATTTATTCATTCTTCAGATAGCTTGCATTCATTTAACAAGCCAACGCCACCTCTCTAAAGTGTGGTTGACATTTACCATGCAAATCTACTTCTCACTCTGAGTTTTTGTATGAAAAACTTTAATTGATGTTGTTAGTTTTAATAGAAACAGCAAATTTGGATTACCTTATGTTAATTTTTATAAAATATACCTTTAGGATCCAGATCGGATCAATGAAAGGAATAGCTCTCATACAAATTTTCCAAATTTTCTGATTTTTTGTATGAAAAATGTTTTATTGTGTTTGTTTATTTAACAAGAAATGCCACATTCGTTGTATCTTGCATGATTCCTGAGTAAATATTTTTTTATAAAGGCCAACATTGGTCCACTATAAGGAGTAGCTCACATAAAAATTTTCCAAATTTACTGAGTTTTTGTATGATAAATGGTTTATTGTTGTTGTTTATGTAGCTAGAAATGGCAAAATTGGTGCATCTTGCATGATTCCGAAAACAATATTTCATATAGAACAAGATTGGACCACTATAAAGGATATCTCCCATACAAATTTGGAAAATTTTTTTTTAATTTTGTATAAAAAATGTTTTATTGTTGTTGTTTCTTGAGCTAAAAACGCCAAATATGGTGTATCGTGCATGTTTCCGAAAAAATTATTCTATATTGAACAAGATTGGACCATTATAATGGATAGCTCCTATATAAATGTTCTAAATTTTCTGAGTTTATGTATGAAAAATGTTTCATTGTTAAGGTTTATTTAGCAAAAAACGCTAAATTTAGTGTATCTTGCACGATTTCAAAAAGAAACATTCTATAAAGGACAATATGGAACCATTATAAGGTGTAGGCCTCATACAAGTCGGTCCAACTTTTCTAATTTTTTTTTGAAAAATCGTTGATTGTTATTGTTTATTGAGCTAGGAATGCCAAATTTTTTTTATCTTGCATGATTCTGAAGAAAATAATATATATGGGACACGAATGAACCGCTATAAGGGGTAGCTCCCATACAAATTTTCCAAATTTTCAGAGTTTTTTATGCAATATGTTTTATTGTTTTTGTTTATTTAACTTGAAACGCCAAATCTGGAATATATTGCATGATTCCAAAGAATATATTCTATATAGTACAAGATTGGTCCACTATGAGGAGTAGCCCCCGTACAACTTTTTCAGTTTTTGTATGAAAAATTTTGGTTTGTTAGGCCCTGTACCGAAGGTACAAGAGCCTATTGGTTTTGTGCAAATGTATGTAACAGGTAGAAATAATAATCGGAGACCCCCCAAAGTTACCCCCATTATGGTCAGGAGCGATAGAGGAGTCGATATAGACATGTCCGTCTGTCCGTCCGTCCGTCCGTCCGTCCGTCTGGCCGTCCGTATGAACGAAAGGATCTCGGAAACGGTAATAGATAGAGACTTCGTGTTTTTTGCATTCGACTAGGACTGCTCCGGAATTTTACAAGTTTATTTTAAAAACTTGCCCCTCCCCCCCCTTCCCCATAAAATCACCCCCAAGGGTAAAAATTTCTTCGGCACAAAAAAAAGTAAGTATGCCAGTATAGAGATATCGTCCTTCTTAGCCAAAATCCGAAAAGTTCATCAAAATCGGATAATAAATGACGATTTTATAAGCAATTGAATTTGAGCGACCCCCCTTTTCGTTTCATACATAAAAAAATGGTTTAAAAGGCACTTAGTCGTGCAGTGAGAAGTGGTCATGTGTTTGGTCATAAGCTTGGGGAACATTTAATGTGTTTGTTAGGCGACCTGCACTGGTACAGGGCCTCTTACAGTCGGTTACGCCCGACTGTGATTTTCTTACTTGTTTTCTTATAGGCTTAGTCCATAACATGGGCTATACAAGCACAAACCACCATCCTATTTGTTATACGAGGTAAAATTATGCCTTAACAAGCAAACAAGTCTTTGAAAAATATTTAAAAAATATAAAGAACAGAGTTATTATCGCCAGCGAAATAAGTAACCAAACATTGCTTGTGAAGTAATTATTGCGTAGTTACTAACGAATTCACTGCACCATAGTAGGCAGTGAAGTGGCTAGTGAGAGGTAATGTACAGATGTTCAATTGACTTCTTTCTATGACATCTTTATTATTTATTTATCGCCAAGCAAAAGCAAATTAATACGAAGCTAAACATAGTTAAAGAGTGACTAACGAATTGACTAGTGATGTGTTAACTATGCAAACTGAAGAACTTTTACGATTACGTTTAAAAAAACTTTATAAATTTAAACACCACATAACAAGGGAACACAAAATATGCGAATTTAAAATTAAATTTTCATTTTATTTCGAGAAATTTATGTTTATAAGCAGTTAACAAGTTACACCGCCTCCATTCGCCATTCGCCATTGTCGTCGTCATTATCAACTAACTCAGACGATGATGACGTTGCTCATTTGAATCGACATCGACTTAATGCCAGCTACATAAGAGGTGATTTAATGGTAACGTTTAGCTAACATAAACGCATAGACAATATTTGAAGAGAAAGACACAGAAAGAAAGCAGTGAAAATCTCCACAATTTTAGGCGTAAAGTAGAAAATTACAACCTACACTCTCGCTAATATTACACTACATAACTATTGTAACCCGACAGACAACAGACTATAGCATCGCATCTCCACCAAGAAGAATCATCGTTGTCTCGTAGAAATAAAATGCACTTTTGATGGCTTTGGGTGGCTTGGTTTACGAAATTACCAACAATCAATTCTCTGCCGCTTAAGCTTTGGCTTCGATTTCGTTTCATCATCATCAACATCATAATGATGAACATTAACATCATTATAGTCAAGCGTTTTTGTGTTTTCCAATCGATTTTCACGTTTCAGACAAAAATGCGCTGATGGCCTGAGGCTGCCGCACAGCTTAACACAACGCGCAGAGCTCATTTTAGCCGACACGAGTTTTCATAATCACCTTGGAAAATTTTTCAAGAAAAAAAAAAAAAGAAAAAATCCTATTTATAAAAAAAAATCTTAAAATAAAAAAAAAAAATACCAGTGATTTAAAGAGTTCGTGACGAATGTGGGAAACATTGCAGCAAATAGACGCCAGCTCAAAACTGAGTGCGGTCAGTCAGGAGAGTGTCTGTCTGTTAGTCTGTCAATTGGTCGGGCGGTCTGCTAGCTGCTTATCTGTGTGATAGCAATCGATCGAATATGAGCAGGCGTTGTTCATGATGATGATGATCTATCTGCAACAACAACGCTGACGTTTAGAATGATTTTCCCCGAGCAACATTTTTCATTTTCATTTCATTCATGCTGACGAATTTGATAATCACTTTGATTATATCTGAGCGGCGTAATGAACACGATAATAGCGATCATGTCAAGATCGGTTTCGATTCGAGTCGAGCTGAGCTGAGCTGAGATGAGCTGAGATGAAATGCGATTCACTCAGCTGGAATGCACAAATACACACTTTGGCGCCTCACCTGTCGTTTTTTATTTTGTTTGTTGATGTTGTTCATGATATACTCCTTTAATGCGGTTTGATTTAATTTGATTTTGAGTTGAATTTGATAAATGATGTACAAATTAATTTAAGAATTTCGTTTATTTGTTGTTGTTATTTTCTCCCATGTTTGATATGAAATAAAATGCGTGTGGCAATTGGTTGTGTAGCTTTTTAAACAGGGTATTTTTTGAGAGGGTTTTTTGATGTACAACATAAATGTTAAAGGTTTGAATATATTTTAAATGTTTTGCTGCAAATAATATATTCTTAGAAGCATTCATTATTATTATTTATAGTTAAATACTTCTAAGATACTTTCTAAGCACACGGAGCAGAAATTTTGGAATGGAACATTTTCTGATAGCGACGTCAATGTATGATTTAGTACAAAATGAGCAAACTCTCATTCCAAAATTGTGTGATATCTAAAGTAACAATGATCTCCATGGATTGTAACAAATCTTTGCGCGAAATAATCAAATTTCAAGAAAATTATTCACAAAAATTCATACAATTGGAATTGAGCATATCCCAAATTCTATTTTTATGTATTTTGATCGAAAAATGTTCCTTCTGAAAGTTGTTGTTCACAAGTTGACTGAAGAGAAAAAAATGTTCAGCACAGTACAGTCGAAGGAAATTATGAAGGAAACCCAAAAGCATAAAACTTCTTTTATAATATGGTATTGGACAAATAGAAATTTGTTGCATCTTTCGTAAATTTTTTTTTTAAATATACCAACAAAATATCTAGATTGTATCAGATAATATTAAATCGGGGAACAACCGCCATATAAAGCTAATTCCTATTTTCTAAAATTCCAAATCGAACCACTAAACGAGAATGGTTTGAAAAGGTATTACCCTCACTGATAGATGGCATTATTAGTAATTTTGATGTTTATCGCAGAGTTCGTTAAAGTTACGATCGGCCTTAAATAATGTGTGGGCGACGATGACAGAATGACCGACTAAGACCAATGCAGCGCACATCGATTATCAATAATTTGCTATATTCCATATTTCATATAGAAACATTTATTCATATTTATTCACAGAGTAAAATAGTATATAAGTAGATACAAACTGTAAATAAAAAGAACTCTATTACAAACGCCAGCAAGTGATGACTGAGTGTTAAGCTAGAGAATGCAGTGCAGTTAAAAGTGAGGTTCACTCAGTTAAGAGCTTATACAGCTAAACTTAAACATGGTAGTACGATTATTTTGTAAGGACGTCCCAAAGAAGCACTTATCGCAGAAACAATATTAAGAAAAGATTTTTTTGAGGTTCTCAGAATGACATTGAGTGAACTAGCTAGCATGATAAGCATCTCAATAGAAGGCATGCATAATATTTTGCACGAATAATTGGTTATCAAGAAGCTATCCACAAAATAGGTACAATAGTATACTTCGAATTTGGGTTTGGACCAATTTCTGCGGAATTTTAAGACCAAGATTTTGCTCGGACCAATCTCAACCAACATGGTTCCAACTTAACGGAGCTAATAAAACATTACTCGAATGCTACGACACATGTCAAGTTGGTTCCAATGGGCGGAAAGTTTATGGAGCATATTTGGAAATTCGAAGGACTCGTTAACCATCGCGAATGAAGCATATTCATAGCAGGATATGCTTTATTCAATGCAGCGTTATTGGTTCAATTGTACAAAAAAAGAACGCTGCAGTCAAGCGTGTTCAACTTAGAGATACCTTGTACACCCATTGAGCCTTAAATTTGTTTGGAGATGTATTCCGTGTTGGATTTTTATTGGGATTAGTGTTTGCTACACCAAATTTGTCGTTTCAGGATAAACTAAACCACACCAAAATGTTTCTTATGCAAAAACATAGAAAAGTGGAACAAATTTCAATGGAGGTTGCTCATTCTAGTAGTCCGATCTGGACCTATATAGTTTATTTCATTAGAACTTAAGTAAGCTGTACAAAATGTGGCGATGTTAGCTAAAAGAACAAGAAAAACAACAACAAAAAATGATTTTTCATATAAAAACTCAAAAAGAAGATGCAGATTATTATGGGTGCTACCATTCAGGGAAAAGTTGGTACATTCGTTCAATACTAGTAATGTGGAACATGAAAGACATCTGAAACAGGAATATTCAAATTAGAAGGCTCTATCTGCTATAGTATTCAAGTTTTGGATGTTTATATACACAGCCAAAGAAGTTGCCGATTTTTATGGGTACTATCTCTTGAAGAAAGAGGTTGGCACATTCGTTCAATACTAGTTAAATGGAACAAGAAAGACAACTGGAACAGGAATACTAAAAATTGAGGGCTGAAGAAGTTCATATGGAGAGACAGACAGACGGACATGTCTATATAGACGCGACTCCACTTTCAGTGGTCCTATTTAAATTGCTGAAACAAGAATATTCCAATTTGAAGGTTCTAACTGCTATAGTCTCCAAGTCTAAAAACTTAATCTATATAGATTGTTTTCAAAGAATTAAAGTAAGTTAGACTAAATTAAGCGGTCTCTCTCTCTCTCTCTCTCTCTCTACCTTTGATTTTAAGGCTTTCAAATGAAGAACCTTTGAGAAGTTACTCGAAATCTGTCACATACTAATGCAGCAAATGATATAATGGACAATGATATAATTTTTAAATTGTAATATTTTCTTTTCTTATTATCCACCGCGCAACCTTTTTATAAACTATTTGCTCCGACCTAAACTAAACCAAACTAGCTTCAAAGTTTGCCAAAAGAATTTTGATTGCCCCAAAAGCAACTTCAGTTTATAACATTTGAGAATGTTGACGCCATTCTCTATATTGCTGACGACTTTGCAGCACATTTTTGCTACTGATACTGATTAATGATGATTGCGTTAATTTCTGTGGAAGTGGCAAGCAGGCTGAGTCGAAGGCACTGAACTTTAAGCCGGCTGTTTGGCTAAAATGTTGCAAATGTTGCAACACGAAATGCAACAAAATGTTGCTGTCTTTTAAAATTTGTTGCCCATTAGCAGTTAGTAACAACACAAAAAAAAAAAAAAGAGAAACATTTAAATAACCCTTTTTAAATTTGTTGCATGTCATATTTTTATGACAACGCAGACGCCAAAAAGTGTTGCGCAGACGCAATTTCTCAGTTTTCAGATGAGTTGCTGTTAAAGCTAAGCCAAAGCCGGTCTAGACGGCAATGAAATGCGCTAAAATATTGGGACATTTTTATAACACACAGACGCACACACACCGAGATAGAAAGGCACACCTTTGTTGCGTTGTCTTGCAAATTTTTGAAACATATATTTTTGCAACAATGTGTCGTGTCGTGTCGTGCGTCTTTGTAAGCGCCACAATCGATAAACTGCGGCTCTTTATGTTGCAAGATCGGCGCTCGCCGTTTGACAGTAAAAATTTGACTTTAACTATGAAAGTGATATGTTGGCCATCATTCAGTCAGTCATGCAGTCAGTCACTCATTATTTGGTGTAGTTTTCTCTTTAGATACTCGTACGATGCGATGTATGTTCAAGTGAAATGTAGTGAAGTGAAGATGGCTTAACGAAATTGACTACTTCCTAGTTGGCTTTTTGCTAAGCTGACAGACAAATTTGTCATGTCAACAAGCAGCACCGACGGAGCTGGCAAAAATTTACTCAGGCTGCAGCATTGCATTGAACAACCGAACTCTTAACCGCAGCGATGCCTCCGTTCTGCCTGCTTGTCAAAGTTTCCACTGACAGTAGACATTGACAAACAACTTAAAGTTCAAAAGTTCAACTGAAATTTTCATCAATGAAGAAAAATACTCACTCCAGTTCTAGATGCTGTTGCCAGTAAAATCGTATAAAAAAACAAAAAAAAAACTGCAGTGGCGTAAAAATTAGCGTTTGCCATTGAGAAAATTGTGTATCGGAATTCAATTCATTGTACAAATTGTAGCAGTAGCAGCTACAAACCAAGCAGCAGCAGCAGCAATTGCTGCTGCCGTTTCAGTTGCTGTCGTTGCTGCTGTGGCATTTGCATGCAACTTATTTGTCAAACGGAGGCAGTCGCTTGCAATTTTCACGTACATTTCAATTGAGCAATTGCTGCATGCGGCAGGCAGCATTACATACAGCAACAACAACGACAACATGAATAAAAAAAAAAAAAGAAATAAAGTATTTGCAATTTGATTTTCTTTTTAGTTTCTTTTTTTTTACATTTTCCGCACTCGTTTACATTTATATATGTACGAGGGTAGCTCTAGAAATATAGCGTTGGAGCTTGTAGTTTTTGTACAAGTTTGAGCTGCAAATTATATTAGTTATTATTAATTAACGGTGAAATTTTTAACAAACGGTTAGAAAAGGTAATAAAAAAATATTATATTTAAATGAAAACCACCAAAGAGAGCCAGCCAACATTGTCAGCTTCGCCAAAAATATTAATAGTTGAATAGTTAATAGTAGTCAAAAGTAGCCAAGAATAAAAAACCGAAGAGTCAAAATAATCGCCAAGACCAGCATAAAATCTCCAAAAACCAACCAGTTCAGAAGAGGCTAAAGATTTTGACATCATTTTCATGAATATCGCAGCATCTGTGAAATAGACGATCCCCAAAATTGTGATAATATGCGCCCAAACTACTACACTGAGAAGAAGTTGCTGCCTAATTTGATGGCTTATGATTTTTTCCTTCAATCTGTAATGCATTTCTATTACACAGACCAAGAAAAAAAAATGTTTTCCTGTCCTAATCCGAGGGCAGAATATACAATTTGTTTCCTTATTTTTTTTTTTCTAACCTCAAAAACGAACTTTTTTTGATCAGAAATGCCATAAAAAGGAGTGTTTTAAGGTTTGAAAAAAATGCGGAACCAAATTGTATATTCTGACCTCGGATTAACCGACCCAAAATACTTAAGGGTTGACTAGTTTGATTCACCGGACAAACAAAAAGTTCTATCTGGGTCTATTGAATCTAAACATATAATAAAATCGCAGACAAATTTTTGATTGTATGTTTGTGCGCGCATCACGACTAATCCGCTCAACTAATTTGTATAAATTTTGGTATAGAAATAGGCAGGACATTGGAAAAGAACATAAGCATTAAAAACCTCATAGCTTTTAATCTATAATAAAATCGTAGACAAATTTAGAATTGTTTGTTTGTGCGCGCATCATGTAAAAGCCAATCATTGGATTGAAAATCGAAATACTGAAAGATAAGATGCTTCTTTGTGTGTAAAATTTATTATTTATTTTATCAAAATCTCGAAATTTTGAGGTACAGAGATAAAATTTTGTTAACCTTTGACCGAATTTGAGGGGACGATGATGCGTACCGAAAAATATCATATCTTTGCATCCATACAGGGTAATGGTTTTGGGAGAGTACGATTCATTGGACAAGTTTGAACAGTTTGTTTTTACTGAGCGCGGCGAAGTGGGCGGAGTTCAGCTAATTTCTTAATTCGAATTATTAAACCTAAGAACCGTGGGCTATATTAGGTTTCCACATATGAATTTTAAAGACAAAAGAAGGCGCCACAGGCCCCATAAAATATAAATATATTTATTTTGAATCAGCATCGAAACTTTAGTCGATAAGTTCGTCTGTCTGGCAGTTTATACGAACATCAAGAACTTGGAGACTATAAGGGAAAAAGAGTTCAAGTTTTGATATTTAGAGTATTATATTCCCTCTTAAGATAATTTGTATTCAGCGAACGTTCAAATGTATCTTTCAGGGGTTTTCTCCTTAGAAAACTGTCTCCCCTTAGCAGATTTTTGTACGGAAAAATTTTGTTGTTGCTGTTAATTCAGCTAAAAATTCCAAATTTGGTATATCTTATGTCAATCCTAATAAAATATTTTAAAAAGTGGTGAAAATAGACCACTAAAAGGGGTAGCCGCCTACAGTAGGAAGAGTCCAGAGTATTAAGAACTTGGAGACTATTAAAATATAGGGCCATCAAGATTAGATATTTAGACTATTTTTTTTTTTTCTTTAGATTAATAGTTCCAACCTAGCTGTAAGAGGTTGCCCCGTACAAACTTATCTCACTTTCTGAATTTGAAAAGTAAAATATTTTTACCAAAAAATTTAAAAAAAAAAATTCTTTACCAAAATGTTTATTTTGAAAAATTTTTTTTATATTTTATAATTTTTTTTCTTGGTAATTGATGTCTTTGAACAGAAATATAACGCCTAATTGCCAAACCACAATTTTGGATTTGACAAAATTAATAAAAATTTTACAGTTTTTTTGATAAACAATAAGATTTAAGAAAAACGTCGCAACGCTATGTAACTTTGAGGGTTTTTTTGGGGACACTGTGAGGTTAAAAAAAATACTGACGATATCCTTCGTTCATGCATTACATCCAAAGTTATATCTTATAATCCAAATATCCCAAAATTCACAAATTTTTGACTTTATTTCAGTCAACATCATCAACAGCCATTAACTTCATGTTATAGAGAATGTTCTGCAGTTTTAAACACCCTATTTGAATTTTCCGTATGATCATTAGTTCTTGAGTCATTGATTGTCAAAGTCAAAATGGACACTTTTGCTTTTTGATCAACGATGACTCCGCGTCAAATCTCCGAACGGAACTCGTTAAAAAGTCAAATTAAAGCTAATAAAATTACCTAAAAGAGTTTTATAGTCGCATGATAAGAAATATTTTTTTAAAGACGATCAAAAATTTTAAAAAATTGTTGTTCGTTAGTTTTCGGATGTTTACGTGAAAACCGCCCATGCTAAAATTTATTAAAATTTTATGGTTTAGATCTGAAAACTAGACATTTAAATCTACAATATTCGTTTCTTTCACTTCTCTGTACTACCATTTTTCCTCAAATTATATCTTATTGAATATGAACCAAAAATTTGGAATTGTTTTTATTTTCCGTTCATTTTTGTGACTAGTGTATAAGGGTCACAATCGGTTCACTAAAAAAGGTAAACTTCATAGAAATCTCTTTCTCTGTTATTGCTTTCTTAAATATGTCGATTCTAAGTTTTTTAGAAATATACTTTATCTGGCAATCCAATTCTTATTTTTTTCTTTTTTTTTTTGGCACGTCATGAATTACTGCATTCTAATTTTCTATGCGATGAGAGCCATGTGACAGTATTCTCTAGACAAAAAAATAAAAGGCAACAACAGTTGGTAACGTTCTTAACTTGAACTCATGCATTACAAACCATGCTGCATATTTTAATTTATTTCTTTTTTTTTTTTTTTATTTAAATTTATTCTTTCATTTTGTGTTTCTACACAAACCCAAAAAAAGAAACAAAAAAAAAAGAGAAAAAGTGGGCGTTGCACATTTTCGATTCGTTTCAATTGAATTTAAATTTTTCTATACACTGCAATGCATTTCTTTCTTTCCTGCTTTCTTGCTTTTTTTTTTTTCAAGATACAAACATTTTTGCATATTTTTATGCATTTGCAGTATTAAAATTGGCTTTGTCTCTATTTTCATACTCTGCTATAAAATTTAAATAGAATTATATGCATACAAATGCAAGTTATGTGTGTGTGTATGCTATATGAATATAATGAAATGCAAGGAGCAACCTCAACATCCGCAAACTCATCTACTACACAGATCTATGCAGGAGTAGCTGTAGCAGCAGCATTGAGAGTATATACTATATGCACTATATACATATATGTATATATATTTCCATGCTTGGCTGCATATCATCATCAACGTTTTTTTGTGCGGCACGCCTACTTTTGCGCCAGTTGCAGATCAAAGCATTTTCGGTTCTTTTTTTCTCACTATATAATTTTTTTTTTTTTTTTTTTTTTTTGGCACGAGTGCCAAGCGCCTAAACGAATATTATGTATAGAAATGTCATTGCAGTGGCGCGCAACTGACAGACAGACGGACGGACGGACGGACAGCACAGCCACAAAATACTGCCGCATAATTTTTGCACTTGAAGGCCAACTAAGGATAGCGTATAAAGTGTAAGAAGTGACGTAAACTTAACTAAAGTGAAATGAACTGGTGCAACGGAGCTGTGTATGAATGAAGATAGATACATATACAGATAGATAGATAGATAGATACATAGATAGATGGATGACTGGCTGGCTGGATGAATGTAAAATACAAATGCGTTTTGCTGACTGCAACAAATTGAAACTTGTTTGCCAAAGCCAAAGCGACCTCGAGGCCATGTTGGCAGCGGCGGCTTGGTACAGAGTGACTGACTGACTGACTGACTGCCTGCATGAATGTTGCCGTGCAAACCGTAGCAAATCAATCAATTTTCTCAGCTAAAACTATGACGATGACGACGACGACGACGAGCATGATGATGAAGACAAACGTTCTGCAGTGCAGACTGTGCTTCTTGGTTGCGCTTCATTAAGCATATAACAACAACAACAATCAGCTCATCTGCAACGCCATTTCTACTTGCTTTTTTTTTTCTTTTACTGTTGAAATGTGACGCTAAATTTATAAATCCCAATTTCCGCGATACAGTCTGGCAACACTGTCAATGCGCTAAATACAGAAAGAAAGAAAAACAACAACAACAACAACAACAATTTGAGCACATTTAATGCTGGCCCAGAACGAATCTAAAAATGCGATGAAGCTCAAGCTTAAACAACATGCCGCCGCCGCTGCAGCCGCTGCGAATGCTTTTGGCATTTTAAAGACTCTGCAATGAAGTTAATGTGTGAATGAGTGAGTGAGACAGCTAGATAGAAAGAGAGAGAGAGAGAGAGAGACACAGACGGACAGACTTAGCCATACAAAATGCTTAAGTACACGATCATCGGTGGTAATCGCGCGCATTCATCTCCTATAAAAGAAAAAAATATAAAATGAAATAAAATAAAATAAAATAAAAACGCAAGAGCCACAGTCTTTGCTATGTCTTGGCTGTATTGCATATATAAGGCGCCTTGCAGGCAAAACAACTGCAACAACATGGCCAACAACTTGGCTTGGCTTATATATTGTTGTTGCTGTATTATATGTACATATTACAGTAGAAGATCGTCATCAACAGCAGCAGCTCATGTTGCGCGGTATCATCATTCTACGCATACAAAGTCTGATATAAAAGTATAGCACCAACAATAATAAAAAGAAGCTAAGCCAATCTAAAAACTTCTTTCTGTTGCTTAAGCTGGTACACCAAATTCTTCTAGATGCTTCAGGCAACACTTTCTAAACCACCCATGCTATACTTAATTATAAGCAAAATCGGTTCTAAAATTTCGGCGTAAAAAGCCTTAACAATCTTTACTAATACAAATCACACCGGCTAAAACTTATGCATATTGACTTCATTCTTCGCTCTACTATTCTTATTAATCAGCAGATAATGTGTATCAAATGAAGTCCTAATATTTGATTAAGCTCCCATTGAAATCTGCTGCCCATGTTTAAAATGAATATTAATACTGAATTCTATCGAAAAATCATATTTGATGAGACTATTGTGACCTAAATGGCTTCTTAAGTAAGCAAAACTGACATTATTAGAGGGCTGAAATTTTTCTTCTAAATATTAAATTATTTGTTAATTAATCTGCCCTACGTTTGGCGCCAATAAGTAAATTAGACTGGTTAATTTAACAAAAAATAGAATACAGCTTAGTCTACATGATTGCAAATAAGCAGTTCATTAGTAAACTAATCTGCCCCACGTTGGGCGCCAATTAGCAAAATAACGACTGGTTAAATAACAACAATCAGCCAGTGTAAGATGAGTGCCGACAACCTTTTAAATGATATATATTCGAAAATTCTTTATATTCTGTGCAAGAACTAAATAATTTTTTTTTGGGAATTTTATTTAAGTTAGAAGTAAGTAAGTATCCGAAGAGTACCTCGCAATCGTTAACACTCAACTGCTGCGCTCTTTATTGCTTCACTTATTAAATTTGCATGTGAAAAAATGATTGAAACTAGGTTGCACAAGATCGTGTGAACTTCCGAAGTGAACCTTGTTTTGCATAAAATCAGATTTCTTAGTTCTCTGTTGTTCGCTTTAACGCGTTTAGCCTTTGCGCAAATAAAACATGAAATTTAAGTTGTTGTTGCTGTTGCTGTTATTGTTTTTGTTGTTGTTGTTGCAACCATTAAATGTTGCACTTGAAAACCACTTTGACCTTATGAAAGGGTATACAATATAGATATACAGTACAAGTATTTCGAACGTAGTACACCTTAATTTTGTGCCAGTTTTGGGTTCATTTCATTTGACTTTGAGATGGATTTGTGTTTCTGCTTCTATTTACTTTAGTTGTTGCATTGTTGTTTAGGGCATTGTTGCTGTTGTTGTTGCTAAATAGCAATTGTATCTTGTTGTAATTGCTTGTTGCTCATTTGCAATGCGTATAAATGTTGTTAGCGGCAATTAAAACTATTTTACTTGCGTGTCAAGTTAATAAAATAAGTGCATGGATATGTTTTGAATGGTTTTCAAAATGCGTTTTCATAATAAGTGATGGAGCTGCTTGCCATTGTTGCTCAAATTGAATTCGCTTTGGTTATTGTTTTGTTGCCTAATTGCTGCAGTAATTGGAAATTAAGTTTAAACATAAACTAAAATTCATAAAATATGTAGAAAAGTGATTTTTTAAATTATGAGAAAAGTTTAGATACATCGAAGCTTGGATGCGCTTTAGTGTTGTAGAAGGTTTCACTGCATTTTTCACTGATATCGAAAGAACTTAAAGTGGTCTTCTTTTTTAAGCCTTTACAGCACTAAGTATTGAATGTTTTGGGAGTCTTTTAAAGCTTCACTCATTATATAAAGAAGCAGGATAATTGGATTTACCATAAACCAATATACGATTAATTACAGAAAGTCCATCAATTGGCATGTCCAACAACAAAAATATTGGAAAAAAAATGGAAATTTATTTGGCAATATTTGACTTGAGTCTCAATTATATTCAGTTTTCTAGTTTACCATGAAATGAACTAAAATTATTTACAAAATTCGAATTCGATTGACCAAACTGGACAAATTATGGTCTCTTATTTTTCGAAGCTTTAGGAACTTAGTAAACGCCTTTAAAAAGTTAAGTTTTAATCAGAATTTTCTTAACAGCACCTGATGCATGCTGCCCAAACACTAGAACTGAAGCCATTAAGGTCTATGGATTGATTCGGAAGTTTATTGATTGAAAGTTGGAACAGATGGAAAATAAAAACTGGCTGACTGACTAAAATAAGCTATACTGCCGTTATATGAATCAATCACATGCAAATACGTCACTTATTAGTAAATAAATAAACCCCACGTTGGGCGCCAATTAGAAAATTCGTTTGGTTCATTAGGTATAGACACAGTTTGGTATACATGATACGCCTTTACATGTAGATAAATTTATTTTGTAAATTTATCTGTACCACGTTGGGCGCCATTTTGTAATTAACACTTTTCATGCAAATATCTCATTTATTAGTAAATTTAACTGCACCCGTTGGGCGCCAACTAGTAATTAGTACTTTTTACTGGTTTCTTAAAAATAGAAGACAGTTTGGTATACATGAATCTCCTTTATATGCAGATAAGTAATTTCCTAGTAAATTTAAGTGTCCCACGTTGGGCGCCAATTAGTATATTTGACTGGGTAATTAAATTAAACACAGTTCGGTATACTTTAATTGCCTTTGGCATGCAAGTATGCCATTTATTAGTACATTAGTCTGCCACACGTTGGGCGCCAATTAGTAATTAGTACTTTTTACTGGTTAATTAAAAATAGAAGAAGCTTGGTATACATGAATCGTCTTTACATGCAGATAAGTAAATTCTTAGTAAATTTATATGCCCCACATTGGGCGCCAATTAGTATATTTGACTGGGTAATTAAATTAAACACAGTTCGGTATACTTTAATTGCCTTTGGCATGCAAGTATGCCATTTATTAGTACATTAGTCTGCCACACGTTGGGCGCCAATTAGTAATTAGTACTTTTTACTGGTTAATTAAAAATAGAAGAAGCTTGGTATACATGAATCGTCTTTACATGCAGATAAGTAAATTCTTAGTAAATTTATATGCCCCACATTGGGCGCCAATTAGTATATTTGACTGGGTAATTAAATTAAACACAGTTCGGTATACTTTAATTGCCTTTGGCATGCAAGTATGCCATTTATTAGTACATTAGTCTGCCACACGTTGGGCGCCAATTAGTAATTAGTACTTTTTACTGGTTAATTAAAAATAGAAGAAGCTTGGTATACATGAATCGTCTTTACATGCAGATAAGTAAATTCTTAGTAAATTTATATGCCCCACATTGGGCGCCAATTATTAAATATGACTGGTTAATATAATATAACACAGTTTGGTATACATGAATTACATTTGGCATGTAAATAAGTAATATATTATTATATTAATCTGCCCCACGTTGAGCGCCTATTAGTAATTAATACTTTTCACTGCTTAATGGACAATAGGATATATAAATTACCTTTGCGTACAAATAAATAAATTCATAGTAGGACATCAATCAATAGGACACAGCTTGGTGTGGATTGTGTTTCTATGGTACAATTGGATCTAATTTCTTTTAAGTGCAAGGTGGAAGCATGTATTACTGTCAACTCTAATCATTATTGCGCCTTGATATTAAAATATTTCTTCATCGAATTAGATGAAATCGTTGACTTATTGCTTTAAAAGATAATCGATTTGCATATTTGCGAAGATTGTACTTCCAACTAGCCACCAAAATTGTGCGATTTAAACCAAATAATTTATTTTCCTACTGAAAATTAATGCGATTAAACAGTGCAAGAGCGCTACGGTGGCCCTTTGAATGATATCTTGTTTAAATATTAAATGCATAAATTTAAATCTTAAGTATTAGGTTTCCAATTGCATTTTAGTTGCACAATTATTATTTATTATATTTTAATTATTGAATATTTATTTATTTCAATTTTAGATAAATCTGCTAAAATTTATTACAGCTAAAAACTAATTGCACACAATTAATAATCTTTAAATCGCATCAAATTCCACAATTAAACTAAGTTCAACGAAGCTCTACAAGATTTACTCAAATAACTCTTTTTATTTGGTCCAAACTTAAGCATTCTATTAGTGAAACTTATGCAATTTTCTATGTTGAAGCGCATACAAATTCGAAGCAGCCTGTTTCAAAAGCATTTCTCTACTCTAAACTACAAAAGATAAATGCAGGCGTTTGCTTGTGCTGTGCGTGTGTATCTTTCTGCATTACAATTGCATGCCAACTTACACGCAAATCAAATCAGCAGCCATCCAGAGTGCACATAAATCTGCAAATGTAAAATTAATCCGGCAAACGATGCCAGCCAGACAGTCTACCGAGTTAGTCTTTTACACGAATTGTGTAATAAACTTGTACATTTATTGAAGTCGACATATTTTGCATGCATTTGTCAATTTAGCATGGCATCAAACATCCTTCGAATTTCTTTTGACAGCAGCCGACAGCCATGCAGCATTTACGCGGGCGTGTTGCATTTGCTGCACTTGTAAAACGAAATTCAAGGAGCTGTCTTTGCTGATGAGCTGCCCTTCAATGAAGGAGTGACAGACAGACAGACAGACAGACATAAGAATTGACAGACTGAGTGAGTGAGTGAGTGAAAGATACACAGTGCAATGTATGAATGAATATGGAGATATGTACATACATATATGCCTCATATACCTCACTGCTCCGTGCTCGTTCAAGTCGCATGCCTCAATAAAAACCAGCACCGTTGAGCATCGGTTCACTTGTCAACGAGAGTGACTAACGAGTGCATCATTAAATGATTTTAACGACTTCATTTAATGTTTAACACAATATTTACAACTGCCATAAAAACAACACACAGATACTTATAGAAAGAAGTACGAGTATATATAAAGTTAATATATGAAATTTTATATTGTGGCAGTGATTCGCCGCATTCCCACTGCCACACAAAACATTCACTGGCGGCGGCACAGCAAAGTGACATTTAAACGTGCACACATCAACGCCTGCTGAGATAATGTCATGCTTTTCATTTATTTATTTATTTTGTATTTTTTTTTATTTTAATTTTACATGCAATTTATGTATTTATTTTGCTCTGTGAACTTATTTATATTAAAAAAATTAACACATTAATAACATATAGCGCTTCAAAGGGTTCATCATTTATTTATTAAAAAAAAAAAGAACATATTATCAGGGGTATTTTGTAAAGTTTTAAGTAGCTATAGGCAGATAGAAAGTGTTGATATATATAGCACAAATCGATTCTTTATTTCCTAATTGAATGAAGAACTCCAACTTAAAATACTCATCCCATAAAGTATATATATATATATATATTATGTTCGTAATCAGCAACCAAAGTCGAGTCGATATGGACATGTCCGTCTGTCAAGCTAATAGAATGAATAACAAGAATTGGGACAGTATAAGAGATGCAACCTTCAAGCCTAGATATTAATGTTCTCCAATTACTTCTTCAGATACCTTGTATGAAATGTATGTGGCAACACCCACTCTCTCTAAGGTGGCAATACCAAACAAACATACAAACCTACTCTACCTTCTGAGTTTTTGTATGAAAAAATTATATTATTATTTTTATTTAGCTAGAAACTTCAAATTTGAACTATCTTACGTTAGTCATTAAAAAATGGAGCAAGTTGGACTACAAGAAAGGTTAGCCCCCCATGTAAATCTGTTCCATGTTTCGGTGTTTTCGTATGAAAAAAAATGTTGTTGTAAAGGTCCATTTCGAACCACTAAAAGTGGTGCTATTAACAAAAAAGACGGGTTGATATAGACATGTCCGTCTGTCCGGCTGTTCCTTTGAACATCAATTACTTAACAATTATAGAACATATAAGCTTCAACTTTGAACAGCTAGTTCAATCTATTTCCACTAGCACTAAACGAATGAGCCCTCTCTCTCTCTCTCTCTCTTAGAGATAATACACATAGAAACCTGCCTCTCCTTTCTGAGTTTTATTGTAGCTAAAAATTCATATTAAAGAAATGAGATCCGATGATGCCATAGAAACACAATTTATACCAAGCTGCGTCCATTTTATAATAAACCTGTCGAATTTACCAATTGGCGCCCAACGTGTTGCTGATTAATTTATGTTCAAAAGCGATTCATATATTAAAAACTATGTACCATTGCTAACTAATCAATCTGATTTACCATTCGGCGCCCAACGTGGGGCAGACTAATTTACTTATAAATGACATATATGCATGCCAAAGGCGATTAATGTATACCAAGCTGTGTCCTATTTCTAATTAACCAGTGAACCTGCAGAAAAAACTGCACCTCCTTTCGGTGTTTTTGAAAGAAAAAATGTTTTTCTTAAAATGTCAAATTTTAGTGTCTTAAATTTTAAAGAATTATGCCAAATAATATTTGTATTACAACATTACAGAAAAGTACACCTTTTAGTAGTCCAAAAGGGAGCTAAAACCACTAGAAGCGGTAGCATCCATACAAATCTGTCTCCAAAAGGGAGCTAGGACCACTAGAAGGGGTAGCATCCTAACAAATCTGTCTAAATTTTCTGTGTTGTTGTAATAAAAATATTATTTTGTTGTTTTTTATCAGCTTGGAAGATCAACTTTTTGTATTCTACACAAATCCCAATAAAATATTTCATACCAATTTAGATATACTAGGTGGGTTAGAAAGTAACCTCCTTGGGAATGAAAAAAGCTTTTGAAATTTTTTTTTTTTTGGTTCGATACACTTATTCCAGCGATTTGCCAATTTTTTGTTCCCGTCCGAAAAATAATTTTCCGGAAGGTCTGCAAAATATTCCCTGCGACGTCAATGATCTCCTCGCGCGAGCTGAATTATTTATTGATAAGTCATCTTTTAGGGGTTTGGGAAACGAGAACTCAAATCAGGCGAATAATTGGAGCGCTAAATCGTTGATTATAGACATGGTTGCGATGAGCTAATTTAGCCTCCTTCGGACGCTTCGTATCAGTCCATTTCCGGGCACTCATTCTGTTCTCTGGCGTATAATAGTGAAATAGTGGATCCAGGTTTCATCAACAGTTACCAATCGACGCATCAGCATGGCCAAACACCCTTTCGAAAGGCGCTCGCATTCGTATTTTCGGTCAGAAGTCAGCCTGTGCGGCACCCATCGTCAGGATTTTTTTTTTCATATACAGAATCTTGCCCAAATTATGGCGTGTGCGCTCAGTACTAATCCTTGTGGCATATACTAGCTCCCGCAGCTTCACTTAAGCCATTCTAAACCTCATCATAGTTCATTAGATTGAGTATTTTAATTTTTTTTTTTTTTTTGCATAATAGAAGTTCTGAGTGGTGATCTGTGCAGTTGTATCTGCTGTTCAAAAATGTGCCAAGAATTTTCCAAATATAGAAGTCTGAATTAAATATCCAAAGTTACATAAAGCAAACCAAATACTATTTCCAAATTTCATCATACTTTGGAAATTCATTTGTCCGCTTCAACAGAAATTTTTTCCAACTCCTAAATTCGCTTTCGCTTGCTTTATAGCTCCCTTCAATTCAACACTTTTCTCAAACCACCCACGCGCTTATATTATAAACGACAAAAAATTTCATTAACACTTTGCTACGCTTGCGGCTAGCAGATATTTACATTTAACAACCTGTAGGCAGTGCTTATTAAATGTATCTTTTACAACCGCGGCAAGCATTTCCGCTTTTAGTTAGCCAGCAATACTATTCGACAACAGTTTATATCCAACAGTTTTACGAGTGCAGTTTGCTGGCTTTTCTGTCTACGTCGTCAAGTTTGCGCCGTCAACACTTCAAAAAATATGGCATCGTAAAATAAAGAAAACTGAAACAGCCTTAAATAAAAAATAAATCCATAATTTCAGAAGAAGAAGAAGAAACTGTCAGTGCCTTATACAAGTAGAGGCTTTTATACACTCAACACACAAAAGAAGGCATTACAAGGGTAATCCTTGCTAAGCAAATAAACTAAGGCGCTTAAGATCGTTTGTTCAAATGACACAAACACAATAGCACTGACCTGGTATAGGGTCAGATACACACACACACACACACACAACTTTAGATAGACACAAAAGATATAACAAAACATGCTGACTTTTACTCATGTCTAGTATGTGCGTCAAAATGTGGCATATAATCACACATCATATCCCTAAATAGCCGTAACGAAAACAAACGTTGAACGTGCATAGATACAAATGTATCTGCTGGCAACAATGCGCTTATGTAGCCGAGTGTGTGTGTGTGAGTGTGTGTGTGTGTAGAACAATGTCTGATTTAGTGACCCTTGAGCACTGAGCTAAGCATGCGATGCACTTGAGATTAGTTTGTTCTTTTTTGTGTATTGTATTCGCATAATTTGTGCACAAATTTGTACATTTTTGACAAATCCGCTTAAATATTTTTATAGGAAACCATTTTTTTTTGCCATATATTCCTCTATATTCCTCTATATACAATATATTAAATATATTTGGCAAATGTGGCAACATTTGACTTTATTTTGTTGGCTTTGCTGTTGTTGCTATTCAAGTTGTTCATGTTGCATGCGATCGCGCGAAATAAAAATGAAATTTTCTTGCACATTTCCGCGCGCTTTACGTTCTTTTCGGTATGATTATCACAATTATCTGTAATTCCGACGATAAATCATTTTTGGTGCGCATGCGCATGCGCAGCTTCAACAATTCGACGTTGAAGACTACGACGAGGACGAGGACTACGACGACGTTGATCGCAAAAATCCATGCGCAATCTGTCTGTCCGTTCATTTGTTAGTTTGCCGTCTGGCGTGCCAAAATTGCAAAATATAACTAAAACCCAAATCGTTCTGCAACGCGTCCAAGTTCCAACTCCATCAAACTAAAGCGAATTTATTTTGTAAAGCAAAGCAACTAAAAAATCATTTTATCAAGTTATATACGCAGTCTTACGACAGCAAAACCAACAACAAAGCAACAACAAACACTCGCGTATTATAGGGTATTTTAATAATATTGATATATTTTAATGAATTTTACATATAATACAAATTTTACACATTTTTGTCTGCTTGTTTGTGCGCGTATTACACAAAAGCTGCTCATTGTATGTAAAAGCGAATTATTAAAATATTAGCAGCTTTATTGTGAATAACTTTTAGCGTTTATTTCATTAAAATCGATCAGCAGAGTCGAAAGATATTAATATTTAAATATGAATAAAATTTTTAAGCTTAAAAATTGCTCAGCACTAATGCAATTCAAACTGTTTGCTAGGTGCTTTTCAAACTTATGACATATGTACTACTTAAACTGTAAGCAATTCAATTCTCTCAAACTGTATCTGTATAAAGAAACAGTTTTAAATTATCGGCGCTCTCTCAGCTTTACCAAAGGAAGACAACGATGGGGCGATTTGCAGTACAATTTACTTTAGGGCTTTTACAGACTATAAAATTTCTTTTCACAACAAAAATATCAATAAAATCTAAAAAAAACTGTTAATCCTTCGTAAGAAAATTCATAGTCCGAACAGACCTTTACAGTTTTTACTTTAGAATTAAAACCATTTTATATGGAGGCTGAGATACAAAAGCTCTGAAGCAGTTTTGAACAACCATTTGCTTCGAACGTTAAACATCCATTCCGCTGCGACCTCTAACCAAACTCTGATTCTTGATTCATGATCTGATATTATTTTAAATACCTCTCAAAAATATGTGTTTGAGCTAAAATTTGATGAAGCTCAGGTAATCTCGCACGAAAAAGAATAAATTTAGACGAAGACGTCTTAGGAGAAAGATCTCTTTGGATGAAGACGTCTTAGAAGGAAGATCTCTTTGGATGAAGACGTCTTAGGAGGAAGATCTCTTTGGATGAAGACGTCTTAGGAGGAAGATCTCTTTGGATGCAGACGTCTTTGGAGGAAGATCTCTTTGGATGAAGACGTCTTTGAAGGAAGATATCTTTGGATGAAGACGTCTTAGTAGGAAGATCTCTTTGGATGAAGACGTCTTTGGAGGAAGATCTCTTTGGATGAAGGCGTCTTAGAAGGAAGATCTCTTTGGATGAAGACCTCTTTGGATGAGCACGTCTTTGGATGGAGACGTCTTTAGATGAAGACGTCTTTGGAGGAAGATCTCTTTGGATGAAGGCGTCTTAGAAGGAAGATCTCTTTGGATGAAGACCTCTTTGGATGAGCACGTCTTTGGATGGAGACGTCTTTAGATGAAGACGTCTTAGGAGGAAGATCTCTTTGGATGAAAACGTCTTTGGATGAACACGTCTTTGGATGAAGACGTCTTTGGATGAACACGTCTTTGGATGAAGACATCTTTAGACGAAGACGTCTTTGGATGAAGTCGTCTTTAGATGGAGACGTCTTTGGAGGAAGAAGTCTTTTTAAATACGTATAAGTATACGTATTTAAAATGACGTCTAGTGTTTACTCAATTCTTGAGAAATTTTGGGCAACCTTGTCTAAAGTAAATATATATACCTAGTCTAAGTACCGTTATGATACTGAACTGATATAATACAAAACAAATTTAGTGTTTCTACAACAAAATAAATAGCACCAATATGGGAAGTAGAAAATCGGAGAGTCAAATGAAATATCAAATGTTGCTGGATAGTCTTTGAGAATTCCACATAATACCTATACACGACCAGAAGAACAAACGCTCCTTGCAATATTAGTGTCATTCGAAAAGCAGCTAACAAATAAAGACATTGGGGAATTTCTATTTACCTACAGCCAAACTAAACTGTCTCTTAATCTAAAATATTTAATAGAAAATTATATATTTTGGTTCATAGCTAAACTAGAAACTCCATTTTTAGTACACCTTGCGACCAGTTTATTGATACATTGCTCTAAATGTTATCATTAAAATAAAATATAACAGTGACGTGTTAGCTTTGTTTTCCAGTAAAAAAATAAAAACTATGGTATTTTTTAGCATCAACGTATGCAGCAGTGATTTGACAGTGATTTGAAAAAATTATTTTGTATAAAAAGAATTGCATTTTTGTATGATTTCCAACGTGGATTAACAATCTAAGAGTGAATTGGTCAACTTTCTGGCATTTTTTTGACAAAGAAGTTTCAGTTTCTGCCACGCTGAAACACTGTTCCAACAAGTTTAAGTGCGATAGATCTTCGCACAATGTTTAACTTCGTGTAGATCATACAAAATCAATTATTGTGCTTGAAAAAATTATGGATATAATTCATAACACAAGAACGTCATATAATAAAACGTGATATTGGGCAACCCTTAGGCATTAATTTATATTATGGGTTATGAAACTATCTATTTTTCCAGTGCTTACTACAATACAACTTCCGATGTCATGCATATATGTACTCAAGCTCATGCATAAATGGTGAGATATAACGAATTTTTTTCCTTATGCAGGCAGACAGACAAAAATGTTAAATTTTTCAAAAGTACAAATAAACATCAAAGCTTAAGAAATAGCATATATTTCGGGATAATGTCAGTCAGTTATATACATATAAAAATTCTACAATAATATAGTTTTTCGTGTCACATATTGGCAGCAAATTTTTGTCCATTTTTTCGCCAAACTTTTGTATTTTTTTTTTTCAACAAATTAACACTATTTCTTGCTCACTGAAAAACACTTCTTAGTACTTTGCTTATCAAAACATATATATTTCAGTTTAAGCACACAAATTGTAAGACCCTTTAATTTTATACTAGTAACGTATAAGTGTCTTTAAATAAATATCTTTTTCAAAAAGCGAATTAAACAAGCGTGCGCGTTCCCCATAAGGCAATCATGTACCCGTCTACATTTCCAACCCGATCTCTCTCTCTCTCTCTCTCTCTCTCTCTGATTACGCTTACTGCAACACTGCAGCCCCTTCACTGCATTTACTGTACGGCTAAGGCTTACTGAAAGCGGCAAATTTACAACACGAACAATCGATCGTCGCTCAATCGTGGCTGACTGGCTGGCTGGCTGGCTGGTTGGCTCAATCGATCGATCGTTCGATAGCTTGTTTTAGTGTGTCGAAGCGTTGAATCGTTGATTTTGATTGCCTCGATTGATCGCAAAATAATAATAAATACCATAAAAAACAAAAACTGTTTTAAAAGTCTTTAGTTGTTGTTGTCGACAAAACAACAACACGAAATTGATTAACTCATGAACTTGCATTAATAAAATACTTTGATCGTGTCAACAAATAGCATTAAGCAATTGTTTAATGCATTATTATACAATTTTTTTTTTTTAATTATATTGTTTTTTTATTTTTGTAAATTTAAATGCTTCAAGTTATTGAATTTGAATTATTAAAAAATTATTAAAAAATAATCATATTTATAAGTTAAACATATTATTTAGAAATAGATATAGAAGCTGTATGTAAATTGCGGCAGCAAATAGCTAATTCATATTGTATCTGAGATGTATTGGCATTCAAACAAATGAACTGGGTTTTTATTGCAGCTATGCCTTCAAGGAAATATCAGAAACAACATATAGTTCATATAACTATAGCTGTTCAGCTCGACAGTGTTGATAAGTCTGTCTGTCTAGTGATATAACCCTCAAAGTTGGAGATATTGACATGAAAGTCTCTTATAATCTGTATAGAATATTTTTGTGTGTCATTAAATGATTCAAAAGTAATCAAAAGTTTTGAAAATTATTAGAGCCTATATAGAACTATATAGAACTAGATTTCAATTAGATTTCTTTGAATTTAATAAATCTGTTAAAAAAAAAAGTAACTGCATTCACACCTACACCTGCTGATATATATAAATATTTTTTTTTTTTTTAATTTAACTACTCCTCCGCTGTACTCGAAACTTTGAATGCATGTAACTAACTCAACTCAACTCAACACTAACAACAAAGCCAAAGAAACCAAGTCAAATTGCCAACAACAACAACAACAACAATCCAGAGGCCTGTGTATTAAATTTCAAACTCACTCAGTAAATGCGCTTCTAATGAGCATAATTACGCTTCACCGTGTTATAATAACGAACTTACTCCGCAACGCTTCGACAACACAACAAAATTGGACGAAAGATACTACACTACACCATAGTATGTACTAAATTGAAGCGTTAAAGAGAGAACGACAAATAGACTGACTGACTGACGGACAGACGGACGGACAGTATAACTTAACAAAAGAATAAGAGCAAAGAAATTGGGTTTTATTTTTCATGCACATCATTAACAGCGTACTTAGCTACTCTTGTTGTTGTTGTTGTTGTTGTTGCTGAGCGATTATTATTTCGTACTAATTTTGTTTGACATAAAATCCGACAAGGTGACAACTGATGACATGAGTCAATTTAAAAGTTTACCCGCCGCCATCTTTTATTTAGTATTTTATTAGCTTTCTTTAGAGTTTGAATGAATTTGACTTTGCACGAACTCACATTTTTAAACAAAAAAAAAACAAAAAAAAACAAAAAAAAAACAAAAAAAAATGTAGAACTTTGCACAACTCAGGGTCAGTTAGCACATGCAAAATTTGCATTTAGATTTGAATTTATATATTTTATATAATATAAGAATTTTATTAAATACGCTACGTAGTAAATGTTAATAGCATAATTGGTTTGGTTATGATGTTTGACGCGTCATGATACTGAACGAACTGTTGTGAACTGTTCTGTCTGCTCTCGAATTTTATTTAGCTAAGATAAATATTTAAATTTCATCAATACTGCATTATCAGGACCATAGTAGTTTTTAAACAAAGTAACGTCACTTCATACATGAACGCTTAAAATAGTTGCACTTCGTTCTATATTAGCAGTGAAAAGTTGAACAGTATGAGTTACTTATATTTTGCGAGTTGCGCTACCTTATATAATTGTGCTTTGTTCCAGATATGCTTCATAATTTTATGCTTTTATGTCTAAAATGTAGCTTTTTTGAGTCAAACTCATTTCGTCGCAAATTCACGGAATACGTTTTCTAAAAAAAATTCAAAAATATGCTGTCAAAATTTTGCCTACAGCGTATTTAAGCTTCGTCTATGTGAATCGTCTATTATTTACTCTTTTTATTTTATTGAATTAGTCTGTGTTCTGTGCATAAATCAAAATACAAGTTTGATATGCAATGTGGGCAATCGAATGTTCGAATTAAGCTTGTCAAACGCGTTTGCTGACATATTTTCTGTTGCACATTTTCAACTTGGAAAATATTTCTTCTTTTTTTTACAAGTGGTCTAAACTGCAGCTGTGTGAGTTTCAATATTAAAAAATTTCAAGTTTTTAGCTTGAAAAAAGAAAAAATGTTTTTCAAAGAAAAGTATTAAACTTGATGGTGCACTAATTCTAATAATCTGAGATATATTGTTGTACAGATAGATAGACAAATTATTATTATTTTTATTTTAATGCAATTTTTGGTGCTAAGCGAAGAAAATTTATGCTTGAAGTGGGCTCTGCCAAGTATCATTCAGCTGAATACAAATTCTAGTTCTAAGACGACAAGCCAAGAACTCGCGCCGAGATGAAGTGGCTGCTAAACACTGTAAAACTCTTGGAAAAGTATTATAAAATGCCAAAAAATTTTGCAATACTGTTTTTTTTTTCCTTTTTTTTTATTTGAATTATTGAAGTAGTCTCCGCGCACTGCAAATTTATGCCTAAACAATACAATATGTCGGTAAACTTAATCAAATTGCACACAGATTTATAGCCATGAGAAAATAGAGGCGTTCAGTGCCTTCTTCTTTCTAAAATTTAAACAAATTCTTGTCTTTTCCAATGTCTGAGTGACCCTAGCAGGCAGGAGACGCATTGCAGGTTTGCTTTGATGTCTAATCAATTTACCAGAGGCAGTCAGTAATCTGTATAAACGCATGTCTCTGCAACACCTAAATGGTCACTCAAATCTGAACGTCATAAAGCCAGCACTTGGCGTATACTTCTCTACTCATTCTGAGTGACAGTCTGCTCCCTTTGCCTATCAGCTAATATTTTTTTAAGATGTATTTTTTTAATCAGGTATGTATTACCAAAAGATGAGCCTGTTGTATATGGTGATCTTCAAAAATTTTGCCAGTGATTAGAGCGTCTAAACCAAGCTGCATAATATGAAAAGGTAAACTTGAAGCCCATCAGTTGCCTCGATGCGACACTTTGAGCTGCATAAAATGGCAACCTCGTCGGTCTAAGTCGCAATGAGTGCCTTACAGAGATGCAACTCTGAATATTTTCGCGCTATCATGTTTCACAAAGTAAACTGAACAAATTGCCCCAATATAAATTTAAAAAAAAAACTGGAAAGCTCTATAAACATATTATAAACTGACGCTCTTTGTCCTCCATCGAAACAACTTTGCATACTAGCAGCCTTACGCCATATTCTAATTAATATGATTTCTAGACCATTCCAATTTTAAATTCAATGAACTTGTTAACTTAAACGCAAGAACAAATCATACAACAATCTCTCATCGTAAAGTTTCTTTAAAATTTAACCATAAAACAATACTTTTACTCAGTACATCTCACATCAAACTGTAATCAATAAATAAACCCAAAAATACAGACGTCAGACGATATTTTCCAATACCATCATGTTTCTAGAAATATGTATATCGTTTGCGGGGTTCGACAACCATAGGGTTCTATCTGAGGCTTTCTTTTTGTTTTCATTGGAGTTAATTTTTTAAGGTGGCGGGTTCAAGGTTCAAGTGACTGTCGCCTTCTCATAGTTAGCTCAACTCCGAACGGCTGTTCATATGCTACACAAGAGATATGTGGCCGAACGCACGTTGTGAGCTGCTTGAGCCATTTTGCAACAAGAATCATTGTTGGCCAAACCCAAGTGAATAGCAGTCTTCTTCAATGACTTCATCTCTCTGATTATAGAACTGATCACCTTAAAACGAACCAATGTCAAACTCAAACCGTTCCAGCTTCTACACGGTTTCAATAAAACACATATTTCAAGATTGTGCCGCACTCACTGCAACTCGGACACAATTTTTCCAGAACGTCGATCGTAACAACTTGCTGCTAGACCATCGCACACACAAAAATATACACATTATCGTACTATTTTCAAATAGATTGAAATAAATTTAAATAAATAGATCGATAGACAGCAAAAAATAATATTTATAGATCATAAAATTGAGCTCCTTATAAAAAATCCGGTATATTCAGTTATTATTCATAACAAAGCCATTCGAACTAAAGGCCATGCTTATATTTTCAGCTTTATTATACCCGGCGCCCATAGGAAAAAAGGCTTTACTGAGTTTGTGCAAATGTATGTTATAGGGAGAAGAAGGCGAGACAGAGTTCATAAACTATTTACATTCATGAGCAGCATCGATATAATGTCCGTCTGTCTGGCTATACGTATGAACATTAAGATCTTGAAGACTATAAGAGATAGAGCCTTCTAATTGGCATATTTAGTTTCTCTTATTAATTCTTCAGTTAACTTGTATTCAATGAACACGCTAACCCTGCCCCTCCATAAGTGGTATTGACATTTACCATGCAAAACTACACCTCATTCTGCGATTTTTGTTTGAAAAATTGTTATTGCTTTTGTTAAATTTACTAAAAACATCAAATTTCTGTTAACTTATGTTAATACTTATAAAATTTTCCATTTAGGTCAAGTTTAGACCACTAAAAGGAGTAGCTGCCATACAAATCGGTCCAACTTTTTTGAGTTTTTGTATGTAACATTTTTTATTGTTGTCTTATATTTAGCTAGAATTTTTAAATTAAATGTATCTTGCATGATTCCTAAGAATATACTGCATATAGGTCAAGATCGGCTCACTAGAAGGGGTTGCAATCATACAAATCGTTAGGAACAGGGCATACCGTAGGAGAGGCTACTTGACTCTTAATTTTGGTTTGAATTAGGATTTAATAATTTCTAAATAAATATATTTAAATAGGAAGCGGACCAGACCGTGCTTAAATTATATATTATTCAAATCGGTCAAATATTTTAGGCGTAAAAGGTTTTAGCATTCTTTACGCACAGAAATTATACGAAGCATGTGTGTTAAAAGTACAGATTCACAGCAATGTATGCTGTCTATAAATCCATGTTAGCTCTCCAGCATGCTCCGGGAACGACAGTAAATTTGTGTGTGGATGTGGCATCACACTGAATATTATGTTCCTTTGTTTTTTTCTTTGTATTTAGCTGCTATTTGAGCATTTTGTTAGCCATGTGGCATTGCAATAATTAGTTAAGCAATTTTTTTTTATAAATCAAATGTACGAATTTTGTGTAAGGCGCAAAATTTAAATATTATACATTTTTATACATATTTCTTTTTATTTTCTTTTTATATGCACCAAGCTACAACACTGCGTATGTGTTATACCAAAGATGTATATCTTATTTTCAGCAAAACTTTATCTATATATATTATATGAATAAATGTATATTTTTTTTACCTTCTACCATTTGACTCTCGCCGCAACCATTATGTCAACAACACCGCCGACAGCCAATACTTTTACAAGACTAAAGAAGAAAAAAGTGCAAGTCAGCTTTGACGTTGCATTACATGAAGTCAGAAAAAAAAAAAAAAAAACAGGGGAAAAATGTAAAAAAAATGAATTTCAAATTGAAAAAAAGAACAGCAAAGAAGTAATGAAATAAACGAAAAAAAAGTCCTTTTCAATTAAGCCATTGCGCTGTTGACGGCATTCAGCGGCAGCGTTGAACTAAGCCAAGAAGCCAACAACTAACTGACCATGAGGTGCGCAAGTCTATCTGTGCTGTGCGTCCCTCTTTGCTATCGTCTGCTGCTGCTGTTGAGCTGCATGACTCGGCAACAGCATCATGCAGACTAATTTTCCAAATGACGCAAGTTAAATTGTGCCGCCGCCGCTGCTGCTGCTGCTGTCAATGACGCCGCATCGAGAACAAAAAGACAAAACCAGCCGCTCATGTCAGAGGTGAAAGAAAATGCGCGCCGCACACAATATCAAAAGTTCATTTAAGGTAAATCATATTAAGCAAATAATAATGGAAAAATTATTAGAACATTTTATTTGTAGAAAATATTTTTGTAACCGAAAGAAAGCAAGAAGTTAGCTGCGCACACGGGGGCTTCATTGAGGCGCCCAATTCGACATTTGAATGCCGCCCGCTGTTAACGCACTCAACGCAAGCGCGGGTGTTCATGCGCATGCGTAGCTCACTTGCTTTTTTTTTTTTTGTGGCGCTATAGTAGGGCGGACAGACGGACAGACAGTAGGACGCAACGCACAGCTTCGCGCCAGAAAGGCCGTACAGCCGTACAGCCAACCGGCCGGCCACCAGTTCATTTTGTGTTAATCACGAAATTAGTCAATGACGCGGTGGTTTTTGGTTTAGTTTTTTTTTTTCTTTCTTTTTTTTTTTTTTGTATCTTTTAGTCTTCTGACAGCGCCGACGCAGCCACATAGCCACCGCCTGCCACCAAAAGCAAACCATTCTACCATTCTACTGCGCTCTTTCATTTATCACTTTAGTAATTTTTTTTTCATTTTCATATTTTTCTGTTCATATTTTCATTAATATTTTATTGCTTAATTTCTTTTGTTATGCTGATTATGCCGACAAATGAGCGGCGAAACGCGTTCGAAGTCGCACCAAATGAAACCAAATGAAATAAAAAAAATGTAGCTAAGCCGCCACCAACTCAAAGTTGCCGTCCGTCGACGTTGCGATTCAAAGCGATGAATGATGTTCATGGGAAAAAAAAATCTTGACTTTAGCATGAGTTTTAATCATTTTAGTTTTTTTATTTTTTTTTATTTTTAATATACATAAATATGTACATAATAGAATATATAAAAAAAAATGAATTAAAAAAATTTTATGCTATTATGCTGTATTGCAGAAAAACTTTCTTTGATTTTGATTTGATTTAATTTTCTTATATTTGCATTTGTTTGCAATTTGAAAAACTATTATTTTTTATTTTAAAAAATTATTTGAATTTTATGCATAGCAGGCTGTTTTTTATATTTCTATGGCGCTTATACAAGCCAACTTTCGATGTATTAAATATTTTGTGATTTATTTTTTAAAATGTATTCTGAAGTTGGAAAAATTTTTGCAGTTAAGTTGACTGAAAAGTTATGCACAGAGTTAAGCAAATAATTTACACAAAAATAATATAATTAAAAAAAATTAATAAAAATTATTAATGTTTCGAAATTATTTTGAATGCATGCAGAGATAATTTTTTAAAGCTAGTCGAAGTCGAAGCTAGTTACTCCTTAATGTGTATAGAGCTAAGTATTGTATATAAGACCTAATTATGATAAAGAAATAAATAATTTTTTAAACAAATTTTAATTGCACTAACTGAAGAACAAAAGAAGAAAACATAATTTTTCATTAGGCTATAATGCAGTTAAAATTTAAGAAGCCACATTGAAAAATAGTAATTTGGGAGCATCTCCAAGTAAATATCAATTTGTCGAAAGTATGTGAAAATGGGAACACGGCTGTATATTTCAAAATACATTTTATGAATGTTATGAGAATAAGCAAACGAAATGTATCTCAAAAAAATTTAAATTAAAAAAAATTTTACGTTATTTCAAACAAAAAGTTCCTATAATCGAAAAGTTTCCACTAAATGCTGTCATAGTTGAAATTCAGAAAACAGAAATTGCTAGGAATCCATTAATTCAATTAGTACTTCAGATCAAATTAGTATAGGGTAAGACTCCGTCAAGTGATGTGATCTTCCGATGGTCAACAAAGAAATCAGAAGACCACTTGCAAATCGCTTATTTTCTGATAGAGTCTTACCCTGTAATAAAATGATTTGTGTTTTATAATTCTTACTTGATAAACACCTTACCTAAGGAGACGGATTCACCATTGTTCACGTATAAATAACATTGAAGACGCTTTTTGAAGAGGCTCATAATATAGCGGAATCAAAAATAAAAATACGTTGTTTTATTTCGATTAGACCTTGAGTCTGCAAAACTACATTAAAGAATTATTATTTTTTATAGAACTAAAACAGAGATACTTCTCGAACAAATCCCACCGAAAATTTATATATTTTTTTAAAACTAAATTTTAATATAATTTGCCACACATTTATAATTCCTAATTAATAAAATTTCTGAATTAAATAATTAGAAAAAAATAACAAAATAAACTTTTTAACCCTTTCGGAACAGAGTTTTATTTTTAAATCCAAGTTAGTTGAAGCAAATCTATGGGCATATACTGAAAGGTGTATACTTAAAAATCCTGAAATTGTCCTTTAATACTGGGACTTTTAAAACCAATTCGCATTTTCAGTGGAACATATTCACCCAATAAGTGTTAAAGTCATCGATATTAATATTAGGATCAAGTAGTCGAAGTCGAAAAGCTTTGTAGTTAAATTTTAGGATAATTTTTATATATTTCTTGATTGTAGTTATTTATTTCATTTGTGAAAAGCTGCAAAGCAAGCGAAACACTAAGGTGTACTGCAGCTCAAGCATATCATTTTTGTGCGTTTTCCCTACCCAAGTGATGTGCATCGTACGCAGCCTCTGCGGTTTGCCATGATTTACTGGAAAGTGATCTCCAATATTGAGGAGATCAGTTTTAGAGTGCTTGGAAAATCTACCTCCACGACGTCGTGGCGATTCCTTTTTTGCTCTCGAAGTCATGTTTTCTGCTAAAGGGACCAAAAAATCTTTTAGAGACAGCTTTCCATTACTATATTCATCATAAATGTTCGATGAACTGGTTTTCCGTAATCAGATATTTATAGAAGATTTTTTCCACCACTTTTGAGATTTGCGGTCGAAATCGTAAAGCCGCGTCTTCTGATCCGAAAGGTCGACTCCAACCGTTATTTTGTTATAGTCACTGAAATTTTTCGAACAGTCAATAAAAATTTTAGTTCCATCTTTTTAGGCCCTGTACCGAAGGTACAAGAGCCTATTGGTTTTGTGCAAATGTATGTAACAGGTAGAAATAATAATCGGAGACCCCCCAAAGTTACCCCCATTATGGTCAGGAGCGATAGAGGAGTCGATATAGACATGTCCGTCTGTCCGTCCGTCCGTCCGTCTGGCCGTCCGTATAAACGAAAGGATCTCGGAAACGGTAATAGATAGAGACTTCGTGTTTTTTGCATTCGACTAGGACTGCTCCGGAATTTTACAAGTTTATTTTAAAAACTTGCCCCTCCCCCCCTTCCCCATAAAATCACCCCCAAGGGTAAAAATTTCTTCGGCCAGTATAGAGATATCGTCCTTCTTAGCCAAAATCCGAAAAGTTCATCAAAATCGGATAATAAATGACGATTTTATAAGCAATTGAATTTGAGCGACCCCCCTTTTCGTTTCATACATAAAAAAATGTTTTAAAAGGCACTTAGTCGTGCAGTGAGAAGTGGTCATGTGTTTGGTCATAAGCTAGGGGAACATTTAATGTGTTTGTTAGGCGACCTGCACTGGTACAGGGCCTCTTACAGTCGGTTACGCCCGACTGTGATTTTCTTACTTGTTTTTATTTGCGTTGAATTTTTTTCAAAACTTGGCCCATGTCAATTTGAAACTAAAAGCACTTCTTTAGAATCCATCTAACGAGCTGCCAAAATGCCTTTGTAATTAATCTGGAACATTCTTTCATTCCTGACCAATTTGTCTGAAAATTTGGGTCTGTTCCTTCTGTTTCTTATGTAAGCCATCGATTTGAATTCAAGCGACGATTCATAGCAAATAATCAATAGCTTGCTAAACACTTGATACTCGTTTTTTGGGTAGGATCTATTATCTCAATCAACATTTTAGATGTCGACAAGAAAACTAATTCTAAATTATTTGAATTGTCGTTTGTGTACGTGCGTGTGGGTGTGACATACACAAAATTTGATATACTTGATCTATAAGCAGATTGTTTTTATAAGCAGATTCTACGTTTTTAATAGTAAAGTCTTTAGCTTTTATAGTTGCTGAGATCTGTTTACTCAAACAAAGTCGAAAAGATGGACTAAATGCATACTGCCAAGCCTTGCGCTTTCTGTTATAAATATAAAGTCATACAAAGTTGTTCTATATTGGAAAAATATATATGAACAGCCTTCAGACATGCTTTAGGCATATGACAAACTATTTTAGAGTAAAAAATCGAGTCATTTCATTACTTCAGATACTAATTGCTTAAAGAGAAATTTTGTAATTCAAGGTTTCTTAATAGTTAGCAGTTATTAAGCAAACTGAAATTTTGAAATGTTGAAGAATATAAAATAAATGTATTTCAATTTTTAAAATATAAAACTATTCATTTTTCATTTAATATAATATTTGAGGCGCTATTCGACTTCGAATTTTTCAAACATTTGTATGCCTCGACAACTCATATTAAATGTGCATAATTTTTGCTTGCTACATGTTCGAGCAGCAGCAGCAGCAGCTTGTTTGCAAGATTAAAGCAAGTTAAAAGCAAAAAAAAAGAACAGCAAAGCCGATACTGAGATTTACTAAGATACTCAAACGTGTATATGGAAAAAAAATCACAGCGCAGAAAATGTTAATTTCAGTTTGTCTTGGTAATTTATCATCTTCTGCTGCGCCACGTTGTGTATTTTTTTTATATATATTTTTTTTTTATCTTCTGTCGCTTTTCTAGTTGCTTAATTCTTAAGCAAAGCGTTTATCCAATGTTCCTGCAGAAAATCTGTCTGTTAAGCGTATCTCATATTTTTTTTTACATACATAGTATCTGTACTTGTATACTTATATACTAAACATGTCTGTGTATTTTACATAAACGTTTGCGTTTTTCTTTTATTATTTTTTTTTTTTTCTCTCGATCATTGCTGGCGTTTGTTGTTTTTGTTTCGTGGCGCGCTTAAAAGCTTTTAATTAAATCGAATGCGCATGTGTAACATTTTTAAGCAGCAGCCGCAGCCGCATTGCTCGTTGCTTTTAGCATCTAAACCAGCTTAGTTAAGCTGTTCAAACGTTTTGGTTGCGATTCATGTCCGCTTTGAACTTGGCCGACAGCGCGTTTACTAAATGATTGATGTGGTATTAATTTTAATAAACGCTCTATGCTCTAGCTACAACGATTGTCTATAGGCTAGAGCTAGTGTATCTGCAGTCTCGAAATACCGACGCCAGTTTGAGTTATGCTGCGATTTTTAGACATAACTAAAAACGTTTCAATTTGTTGCTTCTGCTGCTACAGATACACACATTTGTATGCTAATTTTGCCTCAAGAAGTTTAGTAATTGATTGATTTAAGTTGTTATCTAATTATTAGGAAATATAACATTTTTCAAATTGTACAAAATTAGAGCATTGAGTTAAATCGATTTAAAGCTGTTAATTGCAGTTAAAAAACTTAAACAAAATTCAACACATCAGTAAATTATTAACTTCCTGCTCAAAAAAATGCGGATGAGCAAGTCTTAGCAGATTTAAGTTGCTTATCAACAGCAAAATATCTGCAGTCAAAAAAATATAAAACATAAAAGTCAAATTTTGTCTTTTTTTTTTTTTTTTTTTGCTGTTTCATACTTTTTGTACAAAATTATGGCTTCACACCTTCCAAAAAGTATGCTTAATACACAAAAAGTATCTCACAATCGACCGCACACACTGACACCGACCGACCGACCGACCGAGATTAAATCTCTAAAAAATGCAACGCAGAAGAGCGAGTAAAACCTAAATCTGATAATAGCCAGCGTAACTAAGCCAATGTAATTGATTTTGTTGCACAAAGCATTATTTTCGAACGAATACAACCGAAAAATCTGCAATGAGCGCACTTAAATGCTCGCTCGTTGAAAATTTGTACCGTAGCCGGGCCATAGCTGAAGCGTTAAATTCCAGGTTTCACAGGGGTAAGTATCCATCATCTATGATGAGCAAATGAGCACAGGCACAAAGGCTGAACAAGCCGTAACGAATCGATTCGATAGCGCATTTGAAAGATACTTTTTACGCGTTAGAGACACTGGCACAGGCAAGCGGAGCAATGAGTAGTGCGCTTAAACTATGTAGTATCTATGGATAATTTATGCTCTACGTCAACGTCATAACGATGCTATTGATGATGATGCTGCTGAGTATCGGAATTAAATGCTGCGCGCTGTTGAAAGAATGATGTGCTACCGATCGACGATGTATGGCGAATGGTGTATCGGATCAGTATTGTTTCTGGACATCATGTTGAGTTTGTTTGCTTAGCTAATGTTTTGCTTGAAATTTATGATGTGTGTGTGTGTGTGTATATGTGTGTGATAGATAGATAGATAGTTTGATAGATAGTTAGATATATCAAATTGAAAAATATGTTTTTATAAGCTTTTAGCAGCTATTTTTGCAAATATTTATCTACTTTGTTGTTGTTGTACTTTTCGCTTTGACTGACATATATATAATTGCTTGTTCCGCTGTCTCTACGTCTGGCTGTCTATTTGAAGCACAATATTGCTGCTTCAAATAAACTTTATTAAATAAATGTAACAACTTAACATACTACATATATTGGTTAGACTTTATATAAAATTGATCCCCATATGCCATATTAAGTTTGTACTAATTTATATGTAACTGGCAGCAGAAGGCATAATAAACTCCTTAATGTATATATTCTTGCTAAACATTAAAAGTCGATAAGAAGCTCTGCCACAGCGAAAGTGTGTTGCTGTAGCATCTTATAGGCTGCATAATTTACTTCTGAGCTTATTCAAAATATATCTCTATAGAATGGTTTGCCAGGAAGTGATACCAGCTGAATAATCTGGCTTTATGACTCAGCATGACAAACTTTTTTATGTTTGGCAATACTGCTTACATATATATATAAAGCAGACATTTAATAAATTGTGGCTAGGCTGCATGGTCTACTCCACAATATCAAGCTATTACTACCACCGACAGCTCAGTTTCTAGTGCTGAAATAGTATTTGAATGAAGTTCAATTCGCAAAACCTTCAGTACATGTTACTGTTGCTCTACAGAATATATAAAACTTTATCAATGATCGAATAATATCGGATATATATGCAGATGACAACGCTGTACTTAACACTGATTCATTGTCTGTTTGCGCGACGGGCTGTCTGAATACATATCATGATTAATGCAGAAGAAAGCATTAATTGTGTCTATTCGCTTAGTTCACCTATTCGCTATAATGTATGCCACAACATGCCACAAGTCACTCAAGCACGCTAACTTAGCTTTTGGTACCCGACAAACGACTCACATTCTGACCTTAGTTCTTCAGAGTTTTATGTACATGTTATTAAAAGTTTAAACGATTAAATTGTTTGTTAATAAAGAGTCCTTGGCATATATTATTGCTCTAGCTTATTGTTCTCCAATTTAAAAAAAACAGTATAAGCAATGCAGTCTATAACGCTTCAAAGAATGGTCTTGCTGGACTTTAGTTACACTGCTCAACAAAAAAAAAATTATTTTAAGATTCGTAATATTTTTCAAATTCTGGAAATTGACGTCAGTGGACATAACACAACTTATGGTGAAATACGAGCTCTAATATCAACAACAAAATTCATAAAAAAAAAAAAAACATTTAATGGAAATCATGTAGCCGGCCTGCACCTCAACAGTTTAATCAAGCAGAATTAAACGATTTGGTAAGAGATTTAAATTAAACAAAGACAAACTTCAGAATTATTGGCAATCCGTTTAATAGAGAAAACATTACTTGGACCTATAGCTAAGTTTAGTTTTCATCAGGATTTTAAATTGGATTTGTTACTCTTTTTCCTCGCAGGCATCAATTGGTTTTTTCGTCATAATATTGTAGATCTTTTGCAGAATATGGCTTTGGACCAAATAAATGTTTGTCTTAAAATGTGTTTTACTACATAAAGGCAATAAGTTCGGTTATAGACTAATTGCTCAATCAACTACAGTGAAGGAAGAGAAGAATATAAAACTTTTTTATTAATATTGGAAAAAAAATTAACTGCCGTGTTCACAACTGCGTAATTTGTGAAGACTTCAAAATGGTAAATTTTCTTCAATATGATAGCCGAGACAAACAATATTATTGGCCTAAAAATGTCTCAGTAGTGAGAGAAGAACTGACCATTTAATATATCAAAGTTAAAACTCGGTATTCAGCGATTCGAATTTTCTACCACTTGTTCGATATAGCAGCAACAAACGCTTAAAATTTATACAGGCGTAGAGAAAAGGACCAATTGCTCGAACTACAGGATTTTCGAGAAGCGATTTTTGCAGGTCTAGTGGCATTTCAAAACAAAAATTTTTCAAGTCTTCCCATCAGTGCTGACAACAATTGAAAATACAGTCACCATTCTCTTAGACAGAGCGGGCAATGCAGTCTCCGCTCTGTCAGCGACCTTTACAGCTATGGCTCAAACTAGTTGAAAAAACTTAGCATCCAATATCGGACTTGTGGTTTGACCAGCTAAACCATTTTCTAGATTGCTTGGATCGAGACAGTGGAAGAAGTTGGTGCAAGCACTGTAAAACTTCGCAAACGCAGTGAATTTGCACAAAAGCCAAATCAATTGTTTTTCAGAATAACATAAAAAAAAAAAATTCAACTTCGTAATTTCGAAATCGTTTTTTTGTGTGATGAAAAATTCCCTTGAAAACAGAAAGTCAGAAGATTACTCTCAATTGTTTATTTTAATAGAGCTTAGCTGGAAGATGATTATCAAAATATACTACTTGCACTCTAAGCTAGCTAAATTGTCAGGAAATCTTGGTGATTTGGGCAAAGTACAGAGAAAAATATTTTACCAAGGTATACAAACTACGGTAGAGGTCTTATCAAAGAAGCTGTGATACCCATATGATGGCTGACTATAGCTAAGCTTTAAAAGGGATCTACCTATTGCCGCTCAAAATCTTATAAAAAAAAAATATTCATAGCGTTTAATAATTGTATTATTTTTTTCCCGTGCACAAATTTTTTTTCCGTAATCATATATGTATTACCTAGAACAGTCATACTTAAAGTGTGCTGCGCGGAAACCTAGTTCTCCGGGAACCCCTCCGCAAGAATATACAAAAATAAAATAATGTGCCTCAACTATTTGAGCAGACTTTCGAAGTGAACCTACTTAAAAAAAATAATACGAATCGAGTTTCAAAATGATTTTTGTTTTATTGTACAGTTCCGACAAGTATTAGGCTTTCCAAAAGGGTTCCGTCACCAAAAAAGTTTGAGAACCGCTGACCTAGAACATACATAAAATGCCAAGAAAATGTTTAATGTTGACCAGTATTATCATTCATCGATATACAGTAATCGTCTTCTTTAACAGCCCAACTCACTGGACTCTTTCTTGTTGTTGTTTTTGTCTTGTGTACTTTCGGTTCTTATACAAAATTCCATAAAATGCCAGTTCGGATATAGTTCTCCTACGAATCTGTAGTAAAATTAAACAACCTTAGACTAAATACTGAATATTTGGATTGTAGCGAACTTACTTGTTCTTAATGGTTTATAATTTCTTGCAAAGCTTTAAGGAATATCAAAATCGGCCAATAGCTTCTTCCGCATGGGAAAGAATAAATACAGACTTCGCTGGAACAATGTTTGACTCAATGTGGCTTATCTGCGTTGCTGCATATTCGAACTTTTTTTTTTGTTATACAAATGACTTCAACTACAACAGACAACACTATAGCAGCTCTATCAGCAACATTTCCAATTAAAGGTTATACGAGAACCTTAGTAAGCGATAATGGACCGCAATTGAAGGCATAAACTCACATAACAAGCTAGAAAAGAGAACAGACAGATGGAGAGATAGATGGACCAGGTCGAATTGATCAGAAATATGTATATAATATTTCTAACATAGCGACATATCTCTGCCCGGTTTACTTTTCGAACTTCTTTCATAACGTTGCTCGGAGATATGTCGCTCTTAGTTACACGGAGATATGTCGCGCGAACTTTTGTTTGATTTATAATATATCTAATGAACCTAACCAGACGAATTCTTTTTGTCATGTATCTCTGTCTAACTATCTGTCTGTTCGTCGAGCCATGTGCACGTACATATGTATATGCCCGACTTCAGTATGACACTGTGCCAAACGGACTGTCTAGAAATAGTTACGTGCTTCAAGTTGTCTATTTTCTTAATAATTTATTTATAAGACTACTCCGAGATTAAAAGTAAAATATTCAAAATGTTTTTAAAAGCAGCTGATTTTTTAAAACTAATTTAAAAACAGCTCAGATCCACTACGGATCATTTTTTGTTTTTGTAGACTTATTACTCTATTATATATATATATATATAAATATGTCCGTATAAACTTACCGGATTCACCTGCGGCTTCTGCAAGTGTGTTGCAATATTTGTTATATTCATGCCCATGGCTGGTATCTGTGAGCCATAAAGCTGTCCGGCCGTCGGAGTCATATCGGTTAGCATATTTGCTGTGTGTTCTGTGATTTTGACGCGTATGATGTTGTTTTATATTTCTATGTAGTACTTATTTATTTTTGAGCTTACTTTAAGCTTAAATTTTTCTTGCTTTAACTTCTTTCTTTTAATACAAAATGATGTATTTGAGTATAATCAATTATTTATGTACGTGTATATATGTAGATAAAGTATGTCACTTTCAAATCAAACACAAATCAATTACAAAAAAAAAAAAAAAAAAACAACAACAACAACAACTTAACTAAATTATGTGGTTATTGTTTTGACGACACTTTGCTTCTCTTTTCTTTTTCTTTTTCTTTGAGCCAGGTTTTGTATGTATTTATTTAAGACTTTACTGCTTTACGCTTATTAGTCACTGGAGCAAACACATAAAAAAAAAAATAACAAAACAAAAATTGCAGGAAAAAAGAAACAATTGTGTTTATGCACTTTCTTTGCTTGCTTTGCTTGAGCTGAGTTGCTCTTTCTTGCTTGCTTTCTTTTGGCTTATCTTATTGTTGCCTATGTCGCACAATGCTAAACAATTACGCAAAATAAATTGAAAATCCTTTGTGTCCTTTGTAAGCGTTTGTCCGTTTTGCTTAGCTAGCTTATTGGCACCGTACGTTGCAACTGTGCGCTGTTGGATATTTTAATGCGTGTGGCTGTATGTGTGTGCTGATCCTGCAACACAAATCGGCGCTTTGCTGCTTTACGTTTAAAATATTTTTTTTTTTTTGCTTGGTAATCCGTCAACTGTGCTGACAGCTTGGGTGCTGCGTGCTGACAGCTTGTTTCTCAGCCTGCGTACTGGCACAGCGGTATAGTATGTTGCCGACGGTGGGACAAGCAGTCGTCAAGAGTTTGTTTTTTTTTTTTGGTAACACTTTTCTTGTCTATTTATGTTTTGTAAGCGTTTTCGCGTTAAATTTTTTGAGATTTTTTGACAAATTCACTGCACAAACATTATTTTAATGAAATTTTTTATTGGGTTTATTTAAAAGAAAATAATTTTAATATTTTGTTTTTGTTTTGTTTTTTTTTTTTACACATGCGCTAGACAACAGTTAGTTTAAACTGTTGCGTTGTCTTGTAAATCGTTTGCAATGATATTTTGCAGCAGCAGTTGCCGAAATATTCGCTGAGGCAGCAGAGCAGCAGCAACAATGCCCAGCAATGGTTTCTTTTGCATCGAAATGTGCTGAGCTGAATTGGGCTGAACCGCGTTTACCGAGAAGCGTACACGTCGTACATATAGTATGCACATATATCTTCTTTTATTATGTTAAACAACAAATAAAATATCCGCGCAAAAGTTTTCGTCGTCGTCGCTGATCGTTCAAAGGCTTGCAACTGTTTCACGCGATGCCAACTCAAACAAAAAGCTTGCGATAAACAACAAAACGGCAAGACAGCAGCAAAGTAACGCTGACAGCGACTGCGGCGGCAGCGGCGGCGGCAACATTAACAACAACGACAGCCACAACAACAACAACAACAACAACACCAACAACAAAGCAGCTGTAATAGTGGTGTATACGTCGTCGTCGTACTTCGTAGTGTGTGGTGGTTCGGTTTAGTTGTTGGCGTTGGCGGCCAACATGTAGTTCTTGTATACGTCTTATTTCGCGTATGTAAAACAACAACAACAGCAGGAAAATTTGCAATTTACAACAACAGCAGAGCAGGTTTAAACTGTATAAATGGTTGACTATCTCGGGTTTGCTTGTATCAGCATTGATGTTGACTAGCAAACTAAAGCAACAAATCAAAAGGCAGTTGGGTGCTGCTGCTGCTGCTGCTGCTACCGTCGTCGTATAATATACAATAACAAAAACAAAAAAAAAAGGAAAAACACAACAACAACACAACGACAGCCATTCATCAAATGCACGACACACACGCACACACACATATCTACAAACATTTACAGTGTGCGAGAGCGCAAAGCTAAATGTCAAATACTCACGCAATATTGGCGCATGGTGGTGGAGCGCCATTGTTATTGGATGCTAAAGCGAGATAGCTAGATAGACAATACAATAAATAGACAAACAACCACCAACACACACACACACACACACACTTACGCTCATACAAAAGAGCAAAAGCAAAACAAGAGAGCGGCGTATTAATAAGCACATGCCAACAAAAATTTAGCGCCGGCACCCAAAGCGTTACAACAACAGCAACAACAACAACAACAGCAATAAGAACGCCATCAAATGATCATGCTATACTGTTAGAGCTGAGGCGCGGCTGCAGCTGCAACATACAACTATAAAAAATTAAAAAAAAAAAAAAAACAAATTCGCTCACTCATGCCGTGTGTTCATTCATAAAAATCTTGCTCAAAACTAGTTTGAAAACAACAACAAAAACGCTCTCTTTTACGCTTGCTGCTGTCATACTCTTGCCATTGTATGCGTGCGTCGTATTTCTTCCCTCGGCACAATTGTTTTTGTTGTTATTATCTCTTACTCGTGCCTGCTACTGCCGTTTCGTTCATACACACACGTTTATGGCGACGCCCCGCTGTGTTGCGCTATCAGCCAATCGGCGTCTTGTTTTTTGCTATGCACGCTCTAACCTATAATTATCGCGATGGCCGCTGTGCAAGCGAACCAGCATGTAGCGCAGCGCTCTATTGTTGTTTCGTTTTGGCGCATGCCAATTGGAATTGCTGCTTTTCTTTTGTATAATTCTATTATAAAAAATTATTCGTTTGCGCTCATCGCTTGCGCCTTGGCGCGTTTAGTTGCAACGCTTGCTCAGCTGCACGGAGGCTTCAGCGGCACGGCAAGGCATTTGTTCTTGGATTTCGTTTATTTTTTCTTTTATTTTTTTTTTTTTTGATACATTTATGAAATGCAATTGCAATTGCATCTTATGCAAATATTTATTGACAGCGCGCAGCCTGAAATATGAGCAGGAATAGTTTTTTTTTTTTATATATGATAATTTGAACTCGATTTGAAAATGCAATTAAATTGTTTTATGAAATATTGGTGCAAGCATGGTTGATGTTGTGCAAGTAGGAAGAGTTTGTCCACATCTTTTTTTTTTTGCTTTTTATATAGAATCGTTTTTTTTTTTTGTGCACTTTTATAGACAATGTGCTCCAACTAGGAGTAATACTTTATGTTATAAGAATTTAAGTATTAAGAAATTAAAAAAAAAAAAAAAAATAGACAAATCCTTATGAATCCTTATATAAGTACCAAAAAAAACTACTGCAGTTCAGTTGTAAGTAATGAGCTGTGAAATGAAAGGAAATACAAATGGTATAGAAAACAGCGTCAGTTTAAGTTTTAAACTTGTTTCGAGTACTGAGTTTTCTCCGTTAATTTCTTCACCAATAGCTACATCATCATTGATATAGCATGCTTCATTTATATTACATTTAGTAATACATTGCATGATTTAAGAGTGAGACAATTGCTCCAGCAAAGTTGCAATAGTTGGAATATTAGATGCTTCATGCTTTATTATACCAAAAATTTGAATCGTTTTTAAGGTAATGACCGAATAGAAGTTTCATTAAGAGCATACCATACATCTTTCAGTTTAATGTTTCGCAGAGACTCACCAAAGACAATGTGACTTTAATAGCTTTTATTATTTGGTAAACCTTATAAAGTTCTGATCCATAGGTTCGGAGTAAAGCAATTAATAATTCAGAAAAAAGCACATCAGCTATGTTATCATGGATCTTTAACTTGCATTATCAATGAGCAAAAATGCTTTCTTTTATAGGTTTTGGCTACAAAGGAACTCTTTTACCTATTTACTTAAGAAATTTCATATTGAAAAGGGGTTTCTTTTTCTTTTTGACAAAAATCTAAATAGCTCTGGAACAAATGTTCTCTACAATCATTCTTCAAACAAAGACAATGTCATCCAAGTATTTTTGTGCCTTTTGTAGACAACAAGCATAATAATAAAGTTTTTTTAATAAACGTGGATTCGCCTATTCGCCAATAACCATTAAATATTAATTAAATATTAGTAGATAAATGGAGAAATTTAAATGTTTAAACTTAAAGGCACCATCTCTTATAGTTAGCAAGTTCTCATTGTTCATTCTAATAAACGGACAGACGGACATATCTATATCGACTCGACTTTTGATGCTGATCACGAATATATGCCTCGCTTCTGCTGCTGTCGGTTACATAAAATTTCGGTTAATATAGCATTAAAGCAAAATCGTCGCTTTGAAAGGATTTTTTTCATATCTTTTATAGTTTATTAGAACAGTTTTGACACAACTGACAGACGTTTTTGTAAGACTTGGTATATTTGCTCAATTTGTTTCAGAAATTTGACTGCAGCAAATAGGAAAACGAATATTTTTCTGCATCTGACATAAGAAAATTCATTTTAATTTAATAGTCAATCAAAATCCTTTATTCTAATCAAAAATTGCTCGAATATATTGTCTTGTAAGAATTTGTATCATTTGTGAACTAGAAATTGGCTAAAAAATTTGTAAAATGCTTTAATTTGTTCAAAAAATTGGTGGCATTCGTAAATATTTCATGACTTAAACAACAACAACGCTAAAAAAATTGGTCACTAATTATTGATATGCCATCATAACATTAGTTAACTAATTATTTCTTAATATCAATAGCAAATGATTTCGTTCAATCGACTATGAATTGAGTAAGACCTATAAAAGTCCTGTTTTCAGGCTATCAATTCGAGGTTTATCAATTGAGAAAGTGCAAACAAAGAAATGTTGCTGTCATGCTTGTATCATGTTGTACCATGGCTTTGGAAGAGCTGAAGAAAACTTGTTGGAGGATGTTAAACTTCCAAACTTCAGCTATATTCCGCTTTAATAATCAATATTCTCTGATAAAAATATTCTCAAGAATTTTAAACACTAAATGGGTGTGCAGTTAAATTTTTAAGGCACACTTTCGTTGAGTAAGCGGACGGGTTTCACTTCAAGTTAACAAATTGATTGAAGATCATGACGAAAATTGGTTTTAATTGTAAGCAATTATTATGTATAAAAGATGAACTTCACGATCACAAATGCAATATTAGCATTGCATTCAAAACTTCTAGAAATGTTTTAGATGAAAATGTTTACAAAATTTTCTAAATTTCCATTCACTGAGCTACATTGCTATTTTTTGAATATTTCTCAACTCCTTTTAGAAGCAAGCAGCACGTTTGGTGCAACCCCTAATTAAATTTTTCTTGAAAATATATATTATTTTCCGCAAATTAGTCGAGAAAATCAACGAGTTCAATATTTTTCACACAATATTTCCACCCTACGGAATGAAATTTTTCATATCTAATTTTGCAATATTTGATTTGTCTTCAAATGCTACAATTTAAAGTTGACCCTGCGTGCTTTGCTAGACAAGCCGTCTTGTTTTTCTTTTATAAGACCAATTCAGTATATGGAGCTTGTGACAACAGAATATACCTGCTGTTAGCTTCAATCGCCTAAGATAGACTGCAAAGTTTATAAATTGTAATACATAAACTTTAGCAGGCTATGCGTTTAGTTTTAAAAGAGCCTCTTAACACGTTCTTTCCGACACATACACCCTGCGCCGAAAACACTCTGTCCTATCAGATACAATCTTCGACCCATCAGAGTATATCTCACAGCAAGCGTCTCAAGAATTTCCGCTTCACACAATCTACATACATTACTCTCTCCATATTACATTCACCTTTCCAGCAAACTTTCCCTTTCCTTACTTTATAATCACAAACTATAGGAATTAATTTTTAAAAAAATTGCCGTATCACTCTCACTTACTCATTACACTCCCTCTCTCTCCTAGGGCACTCACCCTCACGTGGATTATCCTTCAGAAAACTGTTATGATACTCATACGATATATTTTATTTAAACTTCTGGGAATTATATACATAATTCTAAAAATTTAAAAAAAAAATTGTGAATGGTGATCTGCAACAAGCATTTAATACTGGAGTGAATCTTCGCAGTTACATAATCGGAAAAGTTAAATTTTCAATTTTCACGATGTCTAATTTTATTGAGCAAGGAAGCAAGGAGTTAAATTTTTATTTTTATTTTTTGTTTTTTTTTTTTTGGCAATTTATATTCCTCTGCAGAAACTTGGTTGTTGTGGTTAAAAGACTTTTGAGACCAGAATTTAGAATATTTAAGCGGCATAAAATGGTGTAAAAGGAACATAAAATTAATGTTAATAAGGTCAAGAACATCAACTAATGTTCAATCATGTTGTAGTTCAAGCAGCCGCGATTGACAATTTGGGATTCTGTTGATATTTTAAATATTTATTTGAATCAGTCTATATATTGTTTCTCACACGGTTTCAAAAGCACTCAATATTTTGAGAGAAGAGCGTTGCTTTAGTATATGTTGAACAATGTTCTCTGATTACTATAATGCCATGGAGCATATACCTACTATCCAGAAATTAACGACCAATGTAGTAAATATCGTCAAAAAATTATGCCAAGACCAAAAATTCTCAAAAAACTAAAATAAGGAGGTTGTGTGTGCATTATAATTTCCCATCACCGGAACAAACTGTCAACAAGGGTTATTCCTCGTAGTTTTGTCAAAAATGCGAGCAAAATCTACCAACGTATATCCTGATTTAGAGCCATGCGACTTCTTGCTAATTAATTAACTCAAAAGACCTCTTAGGCAATATAGTTGACATTGCAAGCCATCTCGGAAATTGAGATTTACAACTGTTTCGACTATTGAAAAAAAACATAGGAGGGTGATTTCAAAAGTATATGAATTTGATTTGGAAAAAATTTGATTAGAGTGAATTAAAATCCGCTAAATGTCCGACATAATTTTTATGGCTAGTGTATGTCACTAAAAGCTTCTATAAGCACTTCGCATTAAAGCAGAACACTTCTCACTATTGATACTTATTTGGCTAATAAAATTCTATTTTTGGCGAAAAATTATGATGCCAAGAAAAATTCACAATTTTAAGGCACAAAATTTGTTTATAGATGCCGCGTTCAAGAGTCCAAGTTCTTTAAAAAAAAAAACACCTTTCGTAAATTTCAATTTATTCACAAAATTTATTTCTTCGTATTTTAGTCTAGAGACTGTTTATTGAAATTACGTGGCCGTCAAAATTATTGCCTACGATCAAAATTAAAGTTTTTACGAGAGTTTTAAGAAATGTTTTTTGTTGCGCGAGCAGATAGCGTTTTTATGCGTTCGATTCGAGCGTTGTTTACTTGCGATTGCAACAGTCCGCTGATAACTGATTTATGCTTGAATAATGAAAGTAATGCAAAGCAATTGACAAAAAAAAAAAATATTATTGGAATTTACAGCTACTCAAGATAACATTAGATAAATGAGATAAGTAACAACTGCATTAGGTAGAAATTGAGTGGGTTTGGCAATATGAGTAGTTAAATGCGCTACATTTAACAACGCAAATTGTAAATTTAAGATATTTATAATAAAAACTATTTATGCTAATTTATTGTTGCTGCTGCTGCTCCGTACAGATGCATTATCTTTCAACTTTTGGCTTCGATTATCTTTAAGCTTAAGAGCTATAGTTGGCTCTGATCGGACTCACTACTCTCGATTTATACGAGACAAACGAACTCATTTGCTTGAAAAAATGTGAATTATAAAATTAACGATGCCAAAACCATACTAGAAAAAAAATTAAAATAGTGTAAAATTGACCGGAAAAGTAAGTTTCATGCATGGTTCCTTAATAGAGATTCATGCTGTTGATAATTTCTTGCCTAATTGCATTTATAAAAGAGGTTCACTGTCCTACTTAGCTGTGGCTCAATAAATAAATATAGACAGACAGACATGTCTATATCGACTTGACTTTTTGTTGCGAGGCTACCCATTTGTAACATTTATGGAATATTTTATTAAGATTGACACAAAATACAAAAAATTTTTGCAATACTGGAATAGCAACAGAAACAAAAGCATAAACTCTGACATATTCGAAATGCAGCGGCTTTACAAGAGTTTGAGTGAAAGTTACTTGATACTCTGTGAGTTGGTTACTTTTAATAGATTTAATTGAACACATGCTGCAGATTTTTAGAACCACCAACAACTTTAGGAACATATATGAAAACTATTTTTGCTTTGGTTGCAACTAGTTATTAAACTAAATACTTGCTTTCTGTTGTTTTACAAAACAAAACTCATGCAACTAATGCTTGAATTCTACGAAAGATAAAAAAATATGCCAGCTCTTATTCAAGAAAAGCTGCTTCTAATACGTGTATATACCAAAATTCTTACTAAAAAAGGTTCAACAACTGCAAGAGCAGTTGCCAAGGTTACATTGTGGCACGTTTTATGCCCTTCAACAAAGAAAACTGAGAAGCTGTGGGTGGGTTGGGCGTAAGTGTCAAACTGAGTAACTGACTGACTGACAAACTGAATGAATGACTGGCCGGTTGATTTTTTGCTCTCTCTCTCTCTCTCTCTCTCTCACGCTCTTCTACAGTTCAGGTGCAGAGTGTAGTCTGTTAGATATGTTGCATGTTGGCATGTGGCATAAACACCCGCCGCCGCCGCTGCTGCAGCTACAACAGCAGACAGCAAACAAAATCTGAGTACGTTCCCTTTCCTTACTTGGCATTCCACCAATCCCTCTGGGCTATAAGCTGATGCTGTTGTGCTTACTTCTGCATGTGCGGAATGGCTGGCTGCCTAGAAGCTTGTCTATCTTGTGTGTGTGTGTGTGCGTACATGTGGGCGGACGGGTCGGACTTGTTCTCGTTGGTTGCTTGTGGCAAAGCGTTTTGAAGTCAAAGACGAAGATGCTGCAAAAAATGGCGGCAATAATGACGAAGTGGTTGATATGCTTGGCAAATATATTTGTTCCTTTGGCTTAAATATGTAATACAAAGCGAGTATTTATTTATGTTTGTTTATTTGTTTATTTGTTTGTATGTTGCATGTGTCATGGCTGATGTTGGTTTGTGGTTAACAACGAATTGACGTGTTACGTATTTTATTTGGTTTGGTTCTTAAAAGAGAGAGAGAGCAAGATTTAAAATATTATAATTTATGCTGTTTCTCAGAATTTTTAAATCCTTAATACTTTTCTAGGACCAAAACGAAGAAATCAATAAAATAATTAAGTATATTTATTTTCCTTTGCGTAAGTTAAGTACTTGAGTTCATATGTGTATATAAATGACGCAACATTTCATTGCTATACGAAAACTACAAAAACTTTCAAGCTTTCCGCAAGCCAACTTATAGAACCTTTATATACCTACCTATATACTTATATATAAATATATATCGGTATATAATATTAAATATAGCTCGTCGTTCGTCGTCTAAATATTGGTTTTGTTTATTATTTCATTAATGCTAAACACGCACTTTAATGTCGTCTAATCATCAAGCGACATACTCCAATTCAAATTATGCGTCACAAGAGTTAGCTGGGTGTGTCACTGGTGACATACATGTTTAGAGAAATTCCATGGCATGGCTTGGGTGTTTCACTGTTTCGAGCAGTTAGACGCCAAGTTCGAAGTTTATTGGAATGCGTTTTGCGTACTCATTCAAGCTGACTTGACATTTTTTTTGTTTTTGCCAACCAACTTAACATTCTTATACGGTATATCCGTTTATATATATATTTGTAAATTAGTATTAAGTAGATATATATTTGCAACTGAAATGAAAACTACATCGTCTTTGATCGAAATGCTTTCGTTTTTTGTTTTTTGTTTTCCGCTTTGTCTAGCGATTTAATGACACTTATTGTCAGCCATTTTAACATTTAATTAAACGAAAGCTGCAATTTGTTGGCGCCCGCCCGCTTTATTCGATCTATCTGTATTTGCGTCTGTCCGCCCAACCTGCCCACTTCACTGCCTCCGCTGCCGCCCACACTGTAGTGTATGTATGCGAGCGCCAGTTTTATAATGCCGCCCATCTACCATCTACATACAACAAAGGGGCTAAAAAACGTTCAGTAGGTTGGTCATAAATCATAAGTGCGAAAAATTTAATCGATAGACTTAAAGTTGAAGGAGTATTAAGTGTTAAACCAAACGAAAATATTCGAATTTAAATTTTATATACAATTTATTTCGATTATTGAAGCAGTTTATAATTTTGAACTAACTTTCGACCGATTTTTTATAAAATTCGTTTGGTATCTTGGTCATAACTTTAGACAAAAATGCTTTAAATAAAGACGGTCTTTCGCGTAGACCCAAGGAAATTACGTCAAATCAATTGATCAGCATTTAATTGATGTCGCTAAAACGTGATATTACTCATTCTGGAAACTTCTCGTGTTGTATTGCTTGCAGGTAGTATCTTCTTGAAACTAAAATACGTAGAATTCAATAAGAAATCTTCAACGCAAAAAGATCAGATCCGATCGCGAAAAGTGTAGCAACTGACTGACCGACTTATGCTTTTGATACAACCAACTCTGGTGTTGTCAATGTCCTGAAATCTGAGCCAAAGCAAGCTGTGAGAAAGTCAAATGCCCAAACCGTTTTCCTTACGTTACCCATGGGCCCATCTGATATGTATAAAGCATTATGCAAGAACTGATGCGGAATCAGAACACTCTAATTTAGATGCTTGCAGCCGAACACAGCAAATAATGACTTGCCTAACAATAAACGTATGTCTCTGGAATGTCAATGGTGTATTTCGGCCCAACAACAACCTCTTAAAATTTCTCGAAAAAAGAGACTTTGATGAAATCTTATAAACAAATTTAATTTCAAAATTCCTAGATATGCGTTCTATACCACGAACTACTCAGATGGCAAAGCCCATGACGGAACTGGCATATTTATTAGAAGTCGTATCAAACAGAATTCTCTAAAGGCATTTGCAACAAATTATCTCCTAGCCACACCAATAAATGTTCATTGTTTTTGCAATAAATCGAAGAGTCTCTAGTTATGTAATATCTGCTGAGTACCTAGCAGATCTCTCGTCGCATTATTCTTCAATTCTTTTTATCTTACATGAGAGACTTCAATTTAAAGAGCACTCAATAAAGACACATCATACAAAACCAGTTGGCTTAAATATAAAAAGTAAATAAGCAGTCATATCGAGTAGTAAGCAACAAAATCAATATTGAAAACTCTATCAGTGCCCTAAGTTCTGTTCTCACTGTGCTGCAGTTCAACAAAACCAGCTTGATGAACCACATCCTAATTATCAATTATATTGAACGGCTAGTTATGACGAAACGGCGTCTAAGAAGAGTGTGGCAGTCTCTAAAATCTCCAACCTCTAAGCAAAAACTAAAGATTATAAGTCAAGCTTTTAAACTCGAAGAGTAACTCATATGGACAAGAAATATCGAACGTCTTTCTTCAACAAGCTCTAAGTTTCTCCTATGGAAACGCGAGCGGACATCAAACCACGCATAAGGAACCACACTGGAAAGTGTGCTCGCACGGACATAGAAAAGACAGAAGTTACGCCACTTACTTTAGAAATGTTTTTCAGTTAAATCCGTCAACAAACTCATTTGTTCCTCCCTCTATTGCGACTACGAATTACTCTGATCCACTCAAAGTTCACACTAACGAACTACATAATGCGATAAAAGTTCAATGCAGGCTGCAGGTCACGATTTTATTTCCCCAAAAATTACCATGGAGCTCTGCTAATATCTATAATATACGAAGGTCTCAACTGGCGTATTATAGTCAATGAGAAAAAATACAAACAGGGTACGTACATTCACGTTAAGTAGAGGTACTTGTGCAACGCTGACTCGAAACAACATTGTGATCCCACAGACGCATCTCGGTATTCATCTCGAAAGACAGTTTACTTATCGTAAACATATTGAAGCCAAGAATACAAAAATAAACCTAAAAGCCAACTCACAACACTGTCTTATAAATTTGCTTCGACTACAAAGTCTTCCATTAGAACTCCGTAATAAAGACTATTTGAACGTACTGCTCACAATTATAGGTAAAGGTGCACCCTGATATATGCGCAACAGTCAATGATCGAAATATTCCAACTGTTGAAATGGAAATAGATTGCTTCAAGCAGAACACTATGAATGCAAATTCAAATCTCACCCAAATCCACTCGCAAAATCTCTAACCTAGGGTCTGTGATATTTCATTTAATGCATTAAATACTTTCATATAAACTAATAAAACCATGTTACACTATGTGTGAATGGTATTTAAATGTGTATCAATATTCAGACAGACGGGCAAGACAAGATAAAGAAGTCTCGTTGAACTGATGCTTTATAGGTAACCGATAGCTTCAGTATTTTACACACTTTAAGAAAAGCTGAAAAAAACTTTTACACACCTTATGTGAGAAGGATGTAATAAGTTTATATCCTTTATAACGAAGTGGCACGTATCACAGTTACCACAAGAATAGATTCGGTACTACCAACAGATTTTCACGCCTTTCGCTTGTCCAGTCATTCCAGCGATTTCAGACAAAACAATTTATTATGAGGAGGACGAGCCGCCTTAATCTCAGGAACATTCCCTTTATAGGCTGTATTTTATTAACGCTTTTAAAATATTAAGCTCATATATTATAGTCCCAATATTTCGAAAAAATTACCAATTTATTGAGAATCGTCTTTTTGACGAACGAACAAACGTATTGACAGAAAATTGTATATGACCCACCATTGTGGCATCATTTTACGGATGAAAAACATATGTATTACGCCGAATAGCCGACACTTTTGTAGCGCTTTCGGTATAGCCGTGAAATGGGTGACATGATGTTGCAATCTCTTGTTGCTTCTGGAACTTCTACAAACTCTCTATTATTTAATATCTCTCACTACGACACGGCTTGGGCTGTCGAACGCATAATTTAAGATGTTGCAAACATTATGAGTAAACAATAAGACTCTGAGTGTTATGATATGATTATGAATCCTTGATTTTATATATCTTTATTTTAATCCAATTTAATAAACTTCTCTTAGCCACCGTATTCTGGCCATTGCTACTACTCAAGCGCTCTCAACGAGACACTCAACGCACATTCAGCCGCCCTACGCTCCGCCCTACAACGAATAACTCAATCGTTGTCAATTGCTCGTTTCGCGCGACGCTTTACTGGAATACAAGTATCTGCTATGTATTTAATTAAAAATTATTTTAATTGAATTTATTTTATTGTGCTTTTTAATTAAATTGTTACGCGCTTAGTACTCCAGTTCCCCTCCTACTCACTGTCACTGTGCCGCACTACCTTTCCAAATGATGGGACTCGACTGACTGGATGGATAGCCTCGGTTGGCGGCTTTCTGGGTTCCTTAATTTCGCGCGTCTGCAATTAGTTTGCTCGTAGTTTACTATTTTCAACGCCAATGTAAATGGCTTCATTTAGTTGATTGCTTTTGTGTTGTTGCTTTTGTCATTATTATTGCCGCAGTTGTTGTAGTTGTTACAGTTCTCGTCGTCGTCGTCGTCAATGTCGTCGTCATCGCCATTGTCGCCGTCGTCGCCGTTGTTCTGAAGTGCTTGATAGCTGCATACATCTTAATTAAAAAGCCAATTTAATTACACTTTTCAACACTAAAGTTTATTAGGAAAAAAAGCAACAACAAATGACAGCTCAAAGCTCACGTTTAAGTTTTTAATTTAAATTTTTTATCTTTTGCAAACATTAAAAATTTGTAAATGATTTATTTGCATTTTAAACTTTTAATAGGGTGAAAAGTTGTTTAATTTTAAGTATTTTGTAACTTTTAATAAAAAATAGGAAAACGTTAAAATTGGGAAAGTACCCAAGGGTCACTGACTCAAGTCTGAGAAATAATTAAATTAATGTGCGCTGTAAACTATAAATAAGAAGGCAGTTAGTTATATAATTCAATAAATTTTAACAAAGTACAATTTGTATATCCTTGACATTTGACAGTCACTTCCTACATAAATTTATGCACTGTTCTAGAATATCTAGAACAGTCTCCGTCTCTTTATCTTAATTTCAGAACTCTTACGCCTTCTCAGTAGGCGCCTAGCTAGAATTTTTCGCATTGAGGATTGGTTGAGGATATCTTCAATTTTGGGAACACTTAAGTCCCTTTTAAGTTTAGCCATTATCATGTACCACGATGCGAAAGAGAAGCTGCGAAAGAATCTTCGCTTGAAGGACCCTGATCTAGGCAAGCTGCTATTTAGCGGCAATGCCATAGAGTTGCATTCCGTAGCGCCAGGCTATTGCAATTAATTTATTGTTTATTTGCAACCTATTCCACAGCGACAGCTTGTTTCTGCTGTTGAAAAGCCAGCCCAACCTGGCTCAAATAAAGAATTTACGACTTTGTTAAAATGGGTGATAAAAGTGAGTCGTCTATCCAGATACACCCCCAGGTATTTATGCCCAGCTGATGATTCAGAAGCTGATCCTAAAGAGCTGTCATCTCTGCGTAGCGAGTTTGTTCACGCTGACGCACATGTCCAGTTTCATGCCAATGTTCCATCGTTTTGCCCATGGTTCAAGCTCTCGAAGATACAATTGTTGGCTTCAGGTCGCTTTCTTATAGTAGACCAGCATAGATTTCCCTCACAACGAAAAAGGTGCTGTCAGGCAAACTACTCTTCACTAGCAAGAACAATTGAGGCGACAGTAGACCCTTGAGCTTATACTTTATCGAAAGCTTTCTTTATATCGAGATAAGCCGCCACCCCTTCGGTATTGTAATGACGTCTCTGGCTGAGTTATCCTCAGCGTGTGCCCAGGGTCCGTCACAACAGAAATGTATTGAAAAAAAAAAAAGATTCATTACACAATTTATTTCCACTTATATTAGATCTTACGGCTACGAGAAATAACTTAAGAAAGCGGGTTATCCTGTAGGCTTGTACCCTATTCCAAATGTCTCTATACTCTACTATTATACGGGCACCTCTATTCCTAATCTCCACAAGCACCTTGATGCCGTCGTGCCACCATATATCAGTTTTCTTCCACCGTATTCACACGGATCGGTTGGCTCCTGTAATCACGCCTGCGATAATTATTCTGACTACACCAGATCTGCTCCCTGTAGGTTGTTCCTCGTCTGGCGGGTCACTCCACGTAAATTTTCATGCAACTGCGACACCGTTGAAAACTTCTTCCTCTTGATGAGCAACTATATGTCGGTATGACTGATGCCGTAGATTCGATCGACCGGTTGCTCCGGTGAATATCCAATATGTCTCATCAACGATTGTAGTACCGGGACAAATGGCTTGAATCTGTCACTAGCCCCTTCGATTTGACTCCCAATCTGATTGTCCAGCTTGTCGTAGAATCGCTCCAGCAGAAAGAAGCTCAGGAATGCCTCACGGAAATCCTTCAATTCTATTGATTGCTCCGCCACCATGTCAACGCATGTGCTTCGGCCAATTCCTCCATTTGTTCCAAAAATTTAAAGATAAAATTTACTACACTATATAACTGTTCCATGGAACTTAAGGAATCCGTACTGAATAGGTGGTATACTCCTCATGGCCTTCTCGACTGCAAGTATTGTCGTTAGGAGAGCTTTGCTAACGTTGATAACAGACTGATTGGTCTGTATAATTCCAATGCTCTCTTCAATGTATTCAGTTCATTTATATGCGCTGTAATTTCTTCAGCTGTGATGAGGGCGACTGGAAGACACAACTGGCCTGGACTGTCGAGCGTTGTTTGGACAATGCTTTTTCTGGTGTTGGAATTATAATCGAATGACTGATAACGGACCTCCAGATCCTCAGCGAATTCATCTACTCATTCCTCAAGGAACTTAGCCCAGGAACCATTAGTCCTCTTGATTGAATTCGCATCGGGGATAACATTTTGTAGGAAACGATGTATCGATGGATAGATGGATAGAAGGATAAATGGATAGATGGATAGAAATATGCATTGTCAGAAGCTTTCACTTCCTGTTGGCGACGCGGTAGACTCTATTTACATTATGGCATCTGGTGCGGCAGTATGGTTGCCGAAGTCTCCTCTTCACCAAATTTATCAAATAATTGCATTCCATATTAAATTCAAGCTTATCCATACCAGAAATGTATATAACCATTACTTAGCTCTAATTTAATTTCTAAATCCCAATTTAAGAAATTCCAAACATGCAGTTGGATATATTCCATATAAGTTTTCCCGCTGGAAAAAAAGCAACCGTCACAGCTCGAACTAATGAAGAAAAATTATAGCGAAAAATCGACGAATAAAATGGCATTAAGTGATATGAAATGAAACGAAATAAATATAAAATGAAGACCTTTTAGGTAAATTACTCCATTAGGAGTGCTTTGCGGACGCAATCAAAGTGACGCAAAGACAGCAACAACAAAACAAAGCGCGGGGGAAACCGTAGACCTACGAGTAAATAAATATATACAAAAGTGGGCGGCAAGGCAATCGCAATGGACGCCGAAGTGAAAGCCACATGGACTAAAATAAAGTATTTTATTGCAAACGTATTGTTGACTTTGTCCGCTGTTGCTGTTGCCAGTTTGCAGACAGACTGGCAAAGGGGAAGCACCAACGGACAGGCGGGGGAAAATCGTGACAAAAGGGAAAGTGAAGCATTACCGTCCAACGAAAGGAGTGAGACGCAATAAACGCGAGACGGCGCCCTTCACAAAAATGCAACCGGGGGGCGGCCTGGAGGCGAAAACAAGAGCAAGGGATCGACGACGAGTGTTGAACAGGCGGCTCAGTCTGTCCGGAAAAACAAGACAAACTCAGTTAAACATTAAAAACCACAACTATAACAAAAATGTATGACTTCAACTACACACAAGTATAAAGCTTGAATGGGACGGACGGACTGACGAACGGACAGACGACGACGCATGTACTTGAGGCTATTTTACGGATATCAAAATACAATTGAGTCGATTTAAAACCCAGAAAGGAAAGCACTTCAATAGTAAAATAGCAGCAGCAGCAGCAGCAGCAGCAGCGGCACGTAATGCTGGCAAGTGAGTTACAACAATGCCAACTGTCAGCATTCGACCGCGAACCGAACTAGCTATGCGCCGTCAAAAAGGGGGGACCAGAGTGTGTGTTAAGGGGAGTAGAGCAAGTCCGAGGTTTAACATTCAACACCACAAATCTCATGAATGCCAATGCGAATGTGTTTACTAGTATTCCTTTAATTTTTTTTTTTTCCTTTTTTTTATTTGGATGAGGGTGGTTCAATAAATTCTTAAATAGTATTAGCCTGGAATTCAGCCGGAAAAGCAAGGATAGACTTTGATTTTGAGTAAACTTATGTAACAGCCATGCATGCATGATCTGTATCAAAATCAGAGTCAAAATAGCCGTGTCCATCCAGCCGTATGTGTGTCCGTCTTTTTCTAGTATGTCTGAATAATGAGTTCTTGGATTTATTCAATTTTCTTATATATATGAAGATCACGTAAAGGCACCTCTTGAAGAAATATTTAACGTATATATTAACGTACTTATATATTAACGTACTTCCTCGCAATTATAAGTCTTGCTCTTCAAGTATTTCCACAAAAATTCCTTAGGCGGTATCAAATCTGGTGAATGTTGTAGCAAGTCGAAATTACGTTTTTCCGATTCGAGAGAGTTCGCTTGAGTAGTTTGATATCATGCTGAAACCAGTAACTCTCCATGTCAATTTTATGGTTCTCAGCTGCTTATAAGTCGTGTATCATTAACCGGTCCCTATTCACCATTGCCGTCGGCGTCTTTGAAAAATATGGAACAATGAGTCTTTCCTAAGACACACGGCACCAGACAGTAACTTTTTGTGTATGTAAAAGCAGATCATGAGTAAGTTGAGTATTTTGAGTACCCTACGCGCTTTTAGGTTGCTATTCGGATGATGGGTGGTTCGTAAGAGTGTCGTAGTCGTACACTTATGCGTTCAGTGAAGGTCCAGGTCGATCCAGCATATCTGCAGGTAGCTGCTCTCGACAGCTTTTTTGATGGAAATTAAGCTCTATCGAAATAAGTCTAGCAGCAACTCGTTGAAGGCCCAATTTTTTGTGCATAATAGTGCGTACCATCACCTGTTACATCTCCAATACATGACCGATCTCTCTCAAGCCCACATGGTTACTTCCACAACGATTTCCTTTGATTTATCGGTGTTATCATCGGTCACACTCATTGAAGGCTGTCCAGAACGAGGCATTCCTTGAACGCTTTTTAGGCAGACCAGATTCACCAAAAGTTATTTGAAACAATCGGCACACGAAATCTGGTTCGCAACAACAAAATACGTTGATCAATATTTTCACTCAAAACTAAAACTACTGAGGTCGAGCGACTTAAAAAGCTGCTGTAAACACACTGGTTGACAGATTGCGCTGGGGATTGAGATTATAATTAAGGACAGTGTTACCAAACTGGAAACAATTTACAGCCTAACTACTACCCGGGACATAGTACCTATACTTTCATGACAGGGTGTATAAAATTAGTTTCAGCCGCCTCTTCGCATGCGGCCAGTAAAACTGTGTCCAATTCATCTTACTTGTCCCAATTAAATTACCATGCATACCAAATATCATCCTTTTATATCAATTGGATGCAAACATATGACGAATTTTGTTTATCGATTGAATGGGCGGTGGAGCCTCTCCCCTTCTGACTTTACACTAACTATGCAGAATTACTTTGCCCTTTCGGCTGCCCATTTATACCGAATTTCAGCTCTGCATTTCATATGGATGCAATTTTTTTTTAAGGTTCCATCTATCTTCACAACAAAATTCATACACATAAGTTCAGTGGTTTAGGCGTGAAAAGGTAACAGACAGACAGAAATTCGCATTAATCATATTAGTATGAATTCTTCTTAACGTTTGTATGTGACTGAAATCCTTCTTAACGGCTGGACCGATTTTGATAAATTTTTTTAATGAGTCACTGGATGGTTTAAATCAGGGCTCGGCCGAACGTTTTCCTATGCACAAAGGATGATATAGGACGATGCCGACCACTGGTTTAGATGCATATTTAGCTCCGGTTATGTTGTTCTCTGGTTTTTATTTTTTTGAAAGCAATTTTTTTAAGATTTTTCACCAAATAGAAAATATATCCACAAAACTTCACTTAAGTGGATACGGATTAGCTACATACATATATGAAATCTGGCAAAGTAGGCGATAAGCAAAAATGGTATAGCAGCGCACTAGGTATTGGCCCTTCCTGGGGTTTTTGTTTATATGAATGGGCGCATGTAACATCAGGAAGAAGAAGAACTACATAGTTGAAAGTTCCTTACGAGTTTGTTGAAATATTTAAGGGAAACTGCACGCATACGCCGTCACACATTGAACCAGAACTGCTGGATCAATAACTAATATAAAAAATAAATAAAAAAAAAGAAAAAAAATTAAAAATTCGGGAAAGACTGAAAAATATTTATTTGTCTGAATTCAAGGCAATAACTCACTATTCTAAAGATCGATGAGTAATTTTTTTTTTGATATTTTTTTAATTTTTTTGTTCGTAAAGGACCTTCAGTGTTCGATGATTTTTTTAAACCTATTTGATGCAGATGGAGAAGCTTTGTTATATGCAGTACTTGGAATTATATGTCCCACTAGAAAAATAGGTAGTGCCAGGATATTATATTATATTTCAATTTAGAGAAAAATCAAAGGAGAGAAAGAGAAGTAATGAACGCACGCCGAAAATGTTTTTTTTTTGAATATAAATTTTGGTACAGGTCCCCGATAAAAATTGTACAGGTCTGACTAGCATTCTAATGTGTGCCGTGCTTCTATTGAAATCTTTACTAGTATTGGAACTAAGTGTTTCAAATCTTTATTGATATGAACGTACAATTTATTCAATATCAATTTTTATTAAAGAAACTTATTAGACTCACTTTTTGATTTTCTATCAATTTAAGTTTGTACAAACAGATTTATAAATTGTGTCAAGAAAATACATTTTATACATTAAGTGTTTAAAAATGTCATCATTCAATAAAGACAAACTTAAATCTTAGATTTTAAAGAACTTTTTGAACTACCTACGTTTTTTTCTTTCTATTTTTTCAATGCGGTTGCTCCAAAAAAAAATATAAGAAAAAAAAGTAAAGAAGTCTAGTTGGTTAGGGAGATTAAGAACAGGAGTTAATGGCAAGGAGCTGCGCTGTGGCTCTTGCAAATAATGTTAAAACATACAACACTAGAATATAGAATAGACTCAGAGTAGTACGAGTTGTGCTTGGTTTCATTTCAATTCGTACTACTTCAAATTTAACAACAGGAATAGCATTTGCTATTGTTGTTCTTTAGCTAACTAGTGGTTGGTGTTGTAGTAGATTACTGTTAGCATATATATGTATATGTATGTATATATAGAGAATATATATATATATCTAAAGTCTTAAATTGCTAGGCGAAGGCGTGTCACAAAATCGTAAATCACTTTGAAGTGGGTCGTCGTCGTGGTCGACGTTCTCGTTGCTGTTGTTGCCGACGTCGTATAGCAAAAGTCCACTTTCAAGCTACAAAACAGCATAAGCAACATACAAACATAACAAAACACATCAAAACTAAGCAGACAAAAAAAGAGGACAACAAGAATAGCAGCCAAACCAGCAGGAAAAGTTTTAAGATGGTTTATCCTGTGTGCCAATAGAAGCTGCAAAATGTTCAAGCCGAAAAAAAGAAGTCAAAAGGAGAAAGGGAGAGAATGAGTATTTAATAGACAAATGTAGGAACCTTGAAGATTTTGCAAAATAGAAAAAAAAAAAAAGCTGGTTGACAGATTCCGAAAATAGTTGCAAACGGCATTGAAACAGCTGGAAATCTTGAATAAAAAGGAAGTCAATTAAAATTGCTTTAAATTGAAACTTCGCACATTGTTCAACAATATATTTCTTCCATGTTCATATATTGAAAAAATATCTTTCGAAAGAGTTGTCAAAAACTGTTTAATGGAAAATGAACAAAAAAAAAAGAAAACCTTTACAAATAAGCCGCCACATAGCTTTCGACAGCTACTAAAACTAGAAGAATCAATCAATGCGGTGCCTTTGGCCAAATCAGATCAGTTGAACTCAACTCAACTCTACTCTACACAGTTTAAACATCATTCATCGCATCAACACATAATCGAAAATAAATTGCAAACTCTATAATATCATCTGTCCAGTTCAGTTTAGTTCGGCACAGTTCGGCACAGTAACCGCTTTTAAACGTCAAACTGAGATGCTGATGTAGTACTACCTACTATTTAAGCGTCTGCTCCATCTATATCAGAGCAGCTAATAATAATAATTATTAAACAAATTAAGTCAGAAGTGCAACGCAACAGCCTCTCAACAGTAACAGCAACAACAGCAACAACAACAACATTTAGCGCATTTCCATCTCATCGATTGATGTTTCCAGCCGGATTTTGTTTGTGATATTCGAAAACCCTTCCTCCTCATGTCGACATTAATAGCGGATCTGTTTGCTAAGACAACTTAACACATCGGCATACAATAATATGAATTTGCCCACTAATAACCTAATTTGATATATGATACTCTTCACACATAGTGTAACAAGAGTGTTATAAGTTTTCGCTAAAGTTTCCTAACGCATTACAATGAGGCATTAAAGAATTCATAAATTAAAAGGACAAACAGCTGGACTAGACTTCAATTGTTAGCCTAGTACACTACAAAATAAGGATAGAAAGATGACTAGAATATCTATACAGACTCGACATTTGATGCTGATCAAGAATATATACACTTTATAGAGTTTACCTCCTAAACCTTAAATATTTTGGTACAAACTTAATAGATATAATCTAAATCGTTCGACATTGACAGAAAGAGATGGTAATCCGATGGCGCCAGGTCCGGACTATAAGGTGGATGCATAAGGATCTCCCATCCGAACTCCCGGAGCTTCGGGCGCATCACAATCGAAGTGTGTGGTCTGATGTTGTCCAGTTGGAACACAATTCCACTCCTATTGGCCAAAGATGGTCGCTTCTAGGCGATTGCTGCCTTCAAGCGGTCCAGTTGTTCACAGAAGAAGACAGAATTGAGCGTTAAGCCATAGGGGAGCAGCTCATGGTAGATGATTCCCTGGCAATTCCACCAAACACATAGCAAAACCACCCTGACCATCAATCCGGGCTTGATGACCGTTTGAGCCGCTTCGCCACCCTTCACCCACGACCGTTTGCGCTTCTCGTTGTCGTATGTGACCCACTTTTCTTCGCCAGTCACCATTCGCTTCAGAAACGGATCAATTTTGTTGCGATTCAGCAGCAATTCGCAGATGAAAATTCAGTCCATGGCACCCAAATATCGAGTTTTTTTGTAGCCAAGCTTCTTCAAATGCCTTTGAACGGTCATATGACTGATATTCAGTTCCCGGGCGATGATACAGCTGCTACTATAGCGGTCTATCTCGATCACTTCCTGGATTTTATCGACTTCTTCGACGACAAATCTTTCGGAGCGTGGTATATCTTTCACTTCCACCACACCAGAACGGAATCGAGTGAACCACTGAAAAAAAGAGCGCAAAATACGAAAAGACCTTTGATTCAAGCTATTTCCGAAATATTAGGGATGTTAAGAATGCTGATACCGCCCCTAAATAAGCCGGACTCCTTAACTAACTATCAAAAATCTTGTTCCAACCCGGAAACTAAACTCACGATTATAATGGATGCTACTTTTGTAAAACGGATTGTCATGGGCCAGCTTTGTACTAGTCATTTTTAGGCCCTGTACCGAAGGTACAAGAGCCTATTGGGTTTGTGCAAATGTATGTAACAGGTAGAAATAATGATCGGAGACCCCCCAAAGTTACCCCCATTATGGTCAGGAGTGATAGAGGAGTCGATATAGCCATGTCCGTCTGTCCGTCTGTCCGTCTGACCGTCCGTATGAACGAAAGGATCTCGGAAACGGTAATAGATAGAGACTTCGTGTTTTTTGCATTCGACTAGGACTGCTCCGGAATTTCACAAGTTTATTTTGAAATCTTGCCCCTCCCCCCCCTTCCCCATAAAATCACCCCCAAGGCTAAAAATTTCCTCGGCACAAAAAAAAGTAAGTATGCCAGTATAAAGATATCGTCTTTCTAAGCCAAAATCCAAAAAGTTCATCAAAATCGGATAATAAATGACGATTTTATAAGCAATTGAATTTGAGCGACCCCCTTTTTCGTTTCATACATAAAAAAATGTTTTATAAGGCACTTAGTGGTGCAGTGAGAAGTGGTCATGTGTTTGGTCATAAGCTAGGGGAACATTTAGTGTGTTTGTTAGGCGACCTGTGCTGGTACAGGGCCTCTTACAGTCGGTTACGCCCGACTGTGATTTTCTTACTTGTTTTCCATTACCACGCTCAACCACCCATTGCCTCCAGTTGCAGATTCTCGTCATCTGAAAGTATGGTTAGGTAGTCTTCTTCACCAATATACAGCGACGTTGGTTGATGCTTCTGCTCTCGGAAGAGATCAACTTCCGTCGTCTTATGTTTGATACCACTCCCAAGATCTGAATCTTCTGGGGAGATAGCGCATCGATAGCTGCGCATTGCTGCTGCTGGTCCGGCTGATCCTCCTTTAAGCTTAAGCTATTATTCCGGGCGCTGTATTTCTAGCATCGAATATTATTTCATACTTGCGTGTTGTTTGTACCATTCTGTTGCACTGCTCTTCTATGCTACTAAGGAGATGCAAATGTAATGATATGAATACTTGATGTCTGGTCAACAGTTTAAGTTACGAGCATAACCCGTTTTTTTGACGCCATATTAAGGTAGTTTCCAAATGCTTGGTTCTTGTATTCAATCAAAATAAGACCCTTTTTATGATTTTCAAATATTCATTCTCAGTCCTACCAAGATTAACTCGGCATAGAAATATGTCAGTGTACTACTGTGGTATATTCGCCATCCATTTAACCTTGATCAAGTACTGTTAGCTTGGCATATTCGTTTTGCTTTTAAGAGATTCAGAAACAGGTTGATAAGGCATTGCTTCCATTTATGTGGGTGGAATAAATTTCGAGGCCTTTTCTTTCGGAGGTTCTACTTAACCCACAATAACCAAACCATAGCTGAGTTTGCTCATTGTGCTTTAACGCTTATCTTTCGGATCAACGGGCTCACCGTGCTTAGGTCTGCGTGCTCCGTTACGCGACATCTTTAACGTTTGGAAGTTGAGGCGGATTATTGTTTTCTTTCTCCTGTACTCCAAGCACTCTTTTGGAGGTTTGCTGAGCATTGATGCTGATTGGTCCTCGGCGTGGACATTGTTCTCCATTCTATCAGCTGTTTCTGAAAATGCTTATTTTTAAGAGCCTATTGGTTTTGTGGTCAGGAGCGATAGAGGAGCCAATATAGTCATGTGCGTCTGTCCGTCCGTATGAACGAAATGATCACGAAAACGGAAATAGATAGAGACTTCGTTCTTTATGCATGACCGATGATACAAATATCATATTTGGGTCTAGAAGTATAGAAAACTAAGAAATAAAACAATAGCTAAAGTTTGGTGTGAAGAGAAAAGTTGTCGTAGACAGTAAAGGCGAGAAGTAAACATTCGTGTTTCAGGAGCACAATTGCTACTATAGGTCTTAGTGAAAATGAATACGAATAATTAGTTAATCTTGTCTTTTTATTTATAAATCATGAACTTATTCCCATATTACTATTGACGCAGTGAAAAATTATGTCGAAGCCACAATTCCTGAAAATAGAATTATTTTGCTTTTATGGCATGTTCAGACGGTGCCAGATATCTGACACGTTTTACATAGGCCATTAAAAGCATTTTCAAATATCTACATTTTCAAATTCAACTAAAACAAATATCCTTGAACAAATATTGTTACAAAATCTTGCCAAATATCTGGCCTAAACATACCATTACAAAAATTTCAGTTTCTAATTTTTCTTTATTATTAAAAGAGTTGCACAATTTTCATTGTTTTTTCCTGTATTATACTCGTATATTGCATATTGAACCAAAATATGTTAATGCTTCATGGGAAAGTTTTTGCCATATTCGCATTTTTGTATTTACTTCAGCAAAAACAATTTAGTTGTTATGAAAATCGACCAAGACACGGAAATTGAAGCCGCTTGAAGTTTAAGCGACTTCACCTTTAACAACTTCAGCACATGAAACTTGACTGCGGCTGCGGCTGCTACTGCGCATAAGCAAATTGCAGCCTTTATGTAACTCTGAACTGTGTAACTAACTGAGCAACAGCATAAGGAAGTAAACGCCGAATGCGCTAAGCGTCAATGAAAGCTAATCCAAGCAAGTCTTAGCGCAGACTGAGAGCGAATAAAAAGGGTGCCAAGTTGGCAACATATACTCAAACGGAGAGGAGAGCCACACAGAAGACGACACACAGATACAAACTATGCTGCTATCCTTGCATGCATGTTGAAGTACACTCGTCTCTTTCGCCAATTTCGCTTGATGAACGTACCGTCCGCACCGATCTTACTTGATGCTTTACCATCCTGTCTGGCTATCCTGACTATTTAGGCTGCGTGTTGCCGCTGTTACTCCTTCATTGCGCTTAATTATTGTTATTTATTATTTTTATATTGTTTTGATGAGATGTTCAGCAACATGTTGACGAAATGTCGAATTTGCAAATTGTTTAAATCAAGTTGCGAGTATCTGTCTGTCTGTCTGTCTGTCTGTCTGTCTGAATGACTGTCTGTCGAGTGTTGATGGAGCGTGTTGAGGCGTGTTAGCTGTGTGTGTGTATGTGTATTTTGATATATGTATGTGTGTATGCGTGAAGCGCCAGCGTTAAAGGATGTGCGCTTCGTTTATATAATTGATCGATTGCAGCTCGAGGCGTGCAACAAAATTATCATAATTAGACTAAATGCTTGCTACAGTTGAGCTACTGTACTGCACACTCACCTCGCTCGCTGGCTGGCTTTCTTGCATTGCAAACTCGCTGCAACAGCACAGCATAGCATAGCGCATTGCTTGTTGCTGCTTTAGCTGTAGCCGATGCACACCCTCACAGTTGGCCGTCAACGTCATCGCTGCGGGCGTCTTTTATTGACAGTGGGCAGTGTCAGTGTCGCATTTGGCGTGATTAGTTCGCCAATTTGAGCAATAAAAAAAATTTATAATCATATCAAATATTCCGAATGTTTTTAACTCAGTCTTTCGTCCTAGAAATTTGATGGCTTTTGCGTGTGTATCTTGTTGGCTTATCCTTGTGAAGTTCTATGTACATATGCTCAAATCTCAGCTAAGCAATGTTGGTTCATTATAAAGTTATGCATTAAATTTTTGCTATCTCCACGTCCATATATATAAATCTTTGTATGTATTATAGACTTTGTGGCCAGTCGCATACGCTCTGCTGGTCATTTGTCTTTGACATGAATTTTAATTGCATAATTACAAATAATTATCGACTGCAACTAAATCGAGCTGAAACGCGGCCGAAACCCAGCCAACGATCGGTGGCAGTAATTAATTGAAATAAATATTTTTGCGCACACTTTAAAAGAATTTAAAACATTTAAATGGATGGCGCCGATGCGTCAGCAGCACCGTGAAAGCAGTGGTCGAATGGGATTCTGGCGAGTTGTAGGCAAATATTTATATTTAATAAATTGGTGGAAAAGTATTTTCAAAGCCAAAATGTTACAATATGAAAATAAATTTTTTTTCTTCGATGGAACTGATCATCATTGTACGGAATTTGATGTCGTGCTATATTGGAAGACTTTTTTTGACGAGAAAATTCATCTGTTGAAGCGAAAGTTCGGTAACCGTCTTTCACCAAAATGATTCGCTCGAACTACAAACTTGCTCTTGCGATTTAAAGTCTTTGGATTTCTTTTTATTTGGTTATATTAAGTCAATGATTAAATTAAAAAAGAAAACCAACAACATTTAAGGATCTAGAATAATCAAGTTTACTTGAAAAGACTGAGTCTCCAATACGACATAACCTATTTTCAGACACTGTAGGTGAACCTTAGCCACTGTAATAAACCATTCATAAATCTCATGATGCAGGTTTTTATTCAAAATATCTACTCCCCTTCCCACAAGTGTCATCACCTCTCGAAGCGTATTCAAATTTTGGTTTTTCCAATCGCTAAGCTATTTCTTGTTTTGGATTTTTTTGACTGTTGCCCATTTAAAAGATTAATTTATACAAATTACTAAGTGAAACACATCGTAAAAATAATAGAAAAGAATTGTGCTTCAGTTTCCATTTCATTTGTTAATTTTTTTCCCTTCTCTTTGCCAAATGGCCGCGCAATTAATTATTATGGCTGCGGCCGCCACCAATCTGACTTCGACTTCGGCTTTTACACTTGAGGTGTGGTGTGTATGTAAAGTATGTGTGTGTGTATGTGTGTGTTTGTGAAAGACTACTTACACACATACAAAAAAAACTTATAGACCCAGCTGCCGAGGCATTTTTCTCTTTCGTGGGGCGCACAACCTGTAATTATCGTTCGATACCAATCGAAAACGAAAGACACAAAAATTTATTATTGTGAATTAATAAATTTTATTTTGTGGCCACACTCCTCCGCTCCGCTCGCCCTTATTCTCTAACTATCTGCTGCAATTTTTTACTCATACTTTCATGTATTCCATATGAATTCAACAGCATTCGAATAATTTTTGCTGACCATTTAAAAGAAAAGAAAAAAAAAATGTTGCAACCGTTTGGGAATACTTTCGCGCCGTAATACTGCATTTCATAATAATTCGCTTTTTTGGTTTGCTGGTTTTTTTTTTTTTTTTCTTATACCCTTTATGCAGTTTGTTAAGCGGAGTATTTGAAGTTTTCTTATTGCGTATGTAATACAGCAAAGAAGTTGCAAAATATATTCATGAACAGTCGATCTTATTATTATATATTCAAATGGATAATAGTGGAATTATTTTTAATATAAAAATGGGCGTGTCAGACTCAATTTAACAAGTGTATCAAGCTGTGATAGAGCAGAAAGAAATATAATTTATATTATTGAGAAAAAGTGGCCATTTGAGTTTGGAACAATTGTTGGGTGGAACCCACAAGCACATATCCATAAACACTAACCGCGTACTATTTATTAGGCATTAAACAAAACTATTATTTCGTACGACCCACAAATAAATCAAATAAAAACACAAAAGTAGCGAATGGTATGTCGCTCGGGTATAGCTTGGTTTGTTTCTTTTTTTTCCATAATATTCAAAAAAGTATGCTCATCTCAAAGGCATCAAACGTATCTTAAGAAAGCACATATATCTCATTGAATTTTAAACATAATCAGCAGAAAATTGTTCTCCATAGTTTGGATCACCTCATAGTTGGCGAAACGAACAAACTGGCTTCATTATATTCAAATATTAGTATTAAAAATAAAAAAAAATTTTGTTGCAGATATTGGAGAGACATTAAAGCCCGATCTAAGCTGCTGAGAAAAATATTTATATTAAACTAGCTGTATCCGACATGCTCTGCTGTGTCTATGCATTGCGTCCTCCGAATTCGACCACCCTTAATAGGATTACTTCTTCCGATCGCATTAACACTTATACCAAATTCCAACACTGTACCTCAAATAGATGGAAAGATATGTTGAATTTTGTTTAAAGCTCATATGGATGGTGGGGCATCGTCCCCTCCGATTTTAACCTAATTTAACAGGATTACTTTTCCCGATCCCATTACCATATGTATCAAACTCCACCAGTGTACTTTAAATAAATGCAAGAATATGTTGAATTTAATTTATCGCTTATAGAAATGGAGCTTTGCTCCCTTTGCAAGGGCGTACCCAGGGGGGGGGGGGGGGGTTTGGTCAGGTCGGGCCTTGAAAAGTTCGTTAAAAAATGTATTTTACTACATATTTCGAACTTTTGTCTAGTAAAAATAAAAATTACAAAGTTAGCCCTCCTTCATGGACAGCGGTCACTCCCCCCCCCCCCCCTTTCGCCGAAAGCTGGATACGCCCTTGCCCCTTTGTATTCGACCAAACTTAACAGGATTATTCTTCACAATCCTATTGACATGTATACCAAGTTTCATCCCTATACAACATATGGCTGCGAAGATATAAAGTATTTTGGTAATCGATTATATGACGGCGGGGTCTCACACCCTTCGTAAAATACTTTTACTATGCCTATACTCTGTGCGAAAGTGTACTCAATAACTTCCTAAAATTTCATGGTGATCCGATGGTGTAGTCATCTATAAAGGACTTACAAACGTACAAATATTCATTTTTATATTTTGTATATAGATGAAAGATTGTTCAGATTTTAAGTCTGAAGATCGGTTTTTAATTCGCTGGTTCGTAAGTTTATTTTGAAAATATATTTCCGTGCTTTGCACTCAAGGAATAGATTACGCTGTGTTCTTGAAATGCTGTACTCAAATATTTGGTGAAGTCGCTTGATAGAATTCGCTCATATTCGCTACAATTTTTGTTTTCCTAAATGTTTAGATTAGTGGCTTAGGGTATTGTTCGATATCTCTCAAATATATCGTATTCTGCTGCAAATTAATTTTAACCGGAACAAGGATGATTTGATAATGGTTAGGAGACCTACTTAACAAAGTTTACCGACTGTTAAGCAGAATTTCTTGTAATGAACTTGTGCTAGCGACACTTAATATATTATACAAAGTTGAACAAATAAACGCTTCAATAACATAGGCCGACAAAATTTAACAAAAGTCTAGACCCAGAGACCAGACCTGACATAGCCGTAGGATTATGATGCGCTGAATCCTAAAAGTGAAAAAATGCGTTTTTTTTTTTGCAGTTTTAGCTTCGGGTTCAAAATCCTTCGGGTATGTTAGATCTGGTCTCTGGTTCTAGACGATTTAACTTGCTGTTTCCAGGGTCAGGTGGGTTAGCCTGCTTATGCTTTGGTAGGGGTGATTTTTAGGGGTTGTTTTTTGAGCTTACGAAAAATTTTAGCCTGATGGGTTGAATTTGACCTCGGATTCAAAATCAGCGACCCCAAAATCACAAGATCAACATGGTCTGGTATCAGGCAGAATTTTTTCGAATTTTTTTTGTGTATGGATTAATACGCCTAGATGTAAAATTTCAAATAGCGATATTTCAGTGAAAAAGAAGATATTTTAAAAAATCCAAAATGGTTCAAAAGGGGAAGGTTGGTACTTTCAATTGCCATAAAACGTTTTTTGATAATCATTTTTTTCCTTCCTTCACGTAACCTCAAAAATGCAAAAAAAAAAAAAACGCTTTTTCACATTTAGGTTAGGATATCTCGAAAACCAGACGTATAGGAGCAATTTCGAGCACGGACTCGGATTCAGCGCATCAAAATCTTTTGAGTACGATAGTCTCTCGGTTAATCATATCCTTTCTAGAATCTTAAGCAGATGTACAGCGAAGTTGTTGATATGTATTAAGACATACAAATCTTCATATTGAAAATATTCTCGAGACTCTTAATTGAGATGTCAATTGGGATGCTGTGAAACAAACTTAAAATAGACATACAAAACTGACTAAAGAAAGAATTGTCTTTATTGGCATACATTCCAAAGGCTCGTACAGAAGACACAGTTAGTCGACCATATTTATGTTGGATTGTAAAAAAGTTCCATATCAAATTTTTTAAAAAATATATAAAGGATTGACGGAACCGAACTGATTGGCTGATATGAAATGTTATATAAATCTATACTTTACAAACACTCTGGAGCATCCTTTAAGGCATTGAAAATGAACCCCAAATATTTCTGTTTATTTGTTTGTAAATTCATTATTTTCACATATATTTATGAAGTTCACAAAGCTTGAAGAGCATACACGCTTCGGTTCCATCGGTTCTCTTATTTCTTTTCTTCTTCTTCTTATTCTTTTTTAATTTATGTTGCTGAATAATTTATAAAACAAAAGCTAAATCCTTAACTATGCCTCTCGTACCCACTCTCACATTCACTCATATTAGCATTATTGGTTCGCCGGTTTTCTGGTCTGTGACTGGTACTTCGGTCTGTCTGTCTGTCTGTCTGTCTGTCTGTCCGTTTGTGCTCTGACATTCGCATATATCTTGGGCATTATCTTGTCATACGATCTCAGACAACAAGAAAATGAAATGAAAATAAGTAAAAGAAAACAATTTCGTTTGCAAAATTATGCTGCGGCGATAATATTTGGCACAGACAAGGTAGCTGCTAGCCATCTTGACCAAAACTTCGAGCAGATAAAGCAAAAGCTGAGTATCTTTCCAGCAGCTTTAAGCATAATATTTGTAAAATGTTATTGGCGCGCGAAGTTCTGGAATCGAGATTTAAATGACAGTTTAAAAATACTCTCCATTGATGTACATATACGTGAAAAGGGAGTAGAAAAGTGATGAAAAAATAATTCATGTTCAATTGCTTATTTGTATGAAAAAGAAGATGTCAAAATTTTTGCAATATTGAGACTTTTCTATTCAAACTAGGGTTTTATAAGCGAAACCTTTACTGAAGCTGTCTATCGTACAGAATTGACTATATTAAGTCGTTCAACTCTAATGCATACAATTTCAAAGTAAAAGTGTGTTAAATAATATAAATAAGCTACGATTTATTCTATTTATAAATAATTAACTTCCTATATTGAACTTGAACTTATAATTCACACATGGTAACATAATGCTCTCCACTCACCTACAGTCTGCGAAACATCTAACAAATCAGTAATCGACAGTCAATGTTAAATTTGATATGTGTTGCAAAGAAGACTATGCTGCACTGTGCTACACACCCAATGCTACCCTAACTAAACGCAATACTTGCAACATTCGATCTGATTAATTTGTTTCCAACTGTGTGCAAGACTTTTTCTGTCTGATGATGTTGATGATGTGATGATGTTCTCTGTTCTGTTCAGTTCTGTTCTGTTCTGCTGACAGCGCAATAAAAATTAATTGTGCACACAGCAACAGCGATTGCAAGGAGTAAAAGATACATTTTGCTAACATACTTCAATCTAAATGGTAGATTTCTCTCCCTATAGAACGTACTTAAAATGAATTTACTGCCGACTTAGTTTCAATGTGGGGTTTCCCTGCAAGCTTTTGAAATTCACTTAAATGTTGACAGCTCCCCCGCGCTTATGCCTTTGTATTGTACTATTAAAACAAACTCCTGCTGCTCCTGCTGCTCCTAGTGCTGTTTGTTGTTCATGTTGTTGCTGTTTGTTGGTTTGTTTGTTTATTTATCTTTGTACTGTCATTGTTATCGTCATTGTTGCTGGTGTTATTGTTGTTGTTGTTGTTGCTGTAGTTGTTGTCAACGTCGTCAAGTGCCACGCCTTTTTTGCGTTAATTTCAATGGAAAACTGCTGTGTGTACCAAACAAAATTTTCTTCCTCGCCATTTTGGCATGGCTATCATTGTTTCTGTTGTTGTTTGTTGTTGTTGGTGTTGCTTGTGGTTGTTATTGTTGCAATATACGCTCCAGTTTTATATCATTTCCATTTTGTTAATGTTATTGTTGTCCTGATTGTTGTTATTTTTTTTTTTTTTCTTTTATTGTTATCTGTTCTGATTTTATTTCTCAATTTTTTTCGATAAAATGCGTTTTTTTATTTGGTTTATTTTTTATTATTGAATCTGTGTTTTTTTTTTTATTACCTACTCTTTATGCATATTGGGTGTAGTATATCAATTTTATTATAAAGTTTGTAACACCTAGAAATAGATGTGGGAAAACTAGGAGGCTATTTGAAGACGTTTTCCATTTGCTAGAAAAGGCATGACATGAAAAAATTTACAACTTTCCATTAGTTTCGTTTGTATTTTGTGCCGAGCACCGTCTTATAGTCTGTAAGTTCTCATTGTTCATAAGTACAGCCAGACAGACGAACAAGTTTCTATCGACACGATTTTTGTTGCCTGCTTCTTTCTGTATTTTACAAACATTTGTTGCAACCTAATACATCCTTTTACTCTATGCGTACAGTGCATATAAATAAAAAAAAAATATTACATAGTTAGGTTACACACCTTATTAACGTATATCCAAACGCTTGCACGCTTTTTTAATGCAAACTATTCGAATGCACTGTGTAGGATATAATTTATAACAATCTTTTATTATATTCCTCATGTATCACGCGCACAAATCATTGTCGTCATTTATCATGCATATGCACATGAATGCCGTCATTCCAAAGTTTCTTTGCACAAATGAATTGTTATGACAGCTTTCTGACAGCTGTTTGTGATTTAGCTTTATTTTTATGCACCATACAGATGCGCAGATACAGAGATACATCTACATATAAATGAGTCAAGTGTCAAATGACAACGCGCACGTGTCGTCTATACACTCCCACCATCACCAACGCGAGAACTGTGCTGACGTTTGAGAAAAGCCTGTGTTCGGAAGCTTATATGTATTTTTATATTCACTGAGATAAATATGGAACAAATTATCCTGTAATTTTGTATCTCAGTGTTATGAATCAAATAACCAATTATGACTATGCATCAATTGAAAACGTGAGTTCTAAGCTGCAGTTCTATTTACAGAGTAAATCGTAATACATACTAATATGTACACGTGTATGAGAATCGTGTTAAGTTCAAGTTCATGCATGTGGGTAGAAGCGTTACGAAGTCTTAGTACATGGTGTAAGACTGCGTCTCAAACTCTCTTCAAATTGGCACAAAAGTGGAAAATAATTTTTGACGCCTCCTCAATATAGCGCAGAACTCATACCATTGCACATAAACAAATACAATTTTAGGTATTTGATTAAAATCTACTACATACATTAAGGTCGGCCGATTTGTATGAATGAAAAAAAATCGATTAAGCATTCAGCAAAAGCGAAATCTACGGAAAATTCTAAGAAAATTTTGACAAGTCTAAACTCAATTCATAGTTCGCGTACATAGAGCTCAAAATTTGTTTATGAAAGACGGACATAACCTAGTACATATTGGATTTTGTCCGTCTGTCGTTTTATATGCGGATGGTTCAATCTTAACCTATATGGTTTAGTTTCTCAGGAATCACGAAAGATACTCCAACTTTTCCGTTTCTAGCTGAATAAACATCAACAATAAAAAAAAAGTAAGGAAATTACAGTCGGGCGTAACCGTTTGTAAGAGACCCTGTACCAGTTCAGGTCGTCTTACAAACACATTAAATGTTTCCCGAGCTTATGACCACTTCCTACTGCACGAATAAGTGCCTCGTAAAATATTTTTTTATGTATGAAAAGAAAATGGGGGTCTTTCAAATTCAATTGCTTATAAAATCGTCATTTATTATCCGATTTTAATGAACTTTTTGGATTTTGGCTTAGAAAGACGTTATCTCTATGCTGGTATACAATTTTTCAATTTTTTTTGTGCCAAAGAAATTTTTAGCCTTGGGGGTGATTTTATAAAGAAGGGGGCGGAGGGGCAAAATTTTAAAATAAACTTGTAATATTCCGGAGCAGTCCTAGTCGAATGCAAAAAACACGAAGTCTCTATCTATTACCGTTTTCGAGATCCTTTCGTTCATACAGATGGACGGACGGACGGACATTTCTATATAGACTCCTCTATCATTCCTGACCATAATGGGTGTAACTTTGGGGGGTCTCCGACCATTATTTCTACCTGTTACATACATTTGCACAAAACCAATAGGCTCTTGTACCTTCGGTACAGGGCCTAATTATTAAAAAAAAAAAAATAGAAAAGAAGGACAGATTTGATTGGTTTTACCGCTTTTAGTGGTCAAATCTGAACCTAAATGGAATATTTGATAAGAATTAACGTAAGCTAATCCAAATTCTGGCAAAACAAAGCACATCCATAAAATTTTTTCATACAAAGACTTGTACTATAAACTACTGGAAAGTATACTATTCCCGAATGTATTTCAGATCAGGACTTAAATTGACAGTCAGTTACTTTTGATTCAAATAGAAGCCTGGCACATCGCATATAGATATTAAGTTCGAGGTTGATTAAATATAAATATACCCACTTTAAGACAGCCAGCCATTGGCGCTAACTCCATATACAGCAAATGTTCCATACGAACGCTTGCTAGAGTATATTAAATTTGATGCTTCACCATTACTAGACATATAAATTCCAAAGGGTTAAAAAACGTGTTTTTGAGGGTTTGCAACATTTTATTCTTTAACCTCACGTGCTAGAGACTTCCACAAGTTCTTAAGTTAAAGCTTGAAATGTGCACATTAAGACCCACTATGGAGAATTTTTAGAAATGAGGTACAGATTCAGATAGGTAGATATCACCTACACAAATTTATTGTTCAATGGTGGTATAGCATATCGCGCAAAATCGATCACACTCAACTGTTTAGTTCTTTCATTTTTTATTTTGAGAAAGAGAAACCGTATTTTCTATAACCACTAAACGATTTAATAAATCTTATTATGTTCTTGATCTTCAATTCGTAGATTTGTTGCAGATTTTGTTGCACAGGACGTGTTAAAAAATCTTCTCCTCTTAAATGTTTCTCCTCTACGATTGCCTGGTGGATTCCAAGAATGAGATATTGTTTGTTGGTCGTCGTAGCATATGGCCAATCTAGCTTCATTTTTGATATTTGATTTTTTTGCACCGATTTAGGAATAATGAATGACGGATACTTGTTATAGAAGACTTTATCGGCAAAGTTCAACATCCAACACTGTTTAATGTTCATCACAACATTACTACGCTGCCAAGGTTTACGAACGCATTATATCTATAACTAGTTCTATTTCGTAGTTCTAGTTCGGAGCTGAGGAACCACAAGCGCTGCTGCACATTACTTGGAACTTGTTTGCATTAATCTTGTTGACATTATTCTAAAGTTCGGGGGATCTGTAAATCATCAAACTGATGTCGTCGACAGGGCTTTATTGTATAGCATGCCTTCTACTCTCCGCATTACCTCATCTAGTGCTAAAATTAATAATATGTGCCAAATTATTTAATATCGATGCACGTCTATGTGGACAGAAAACAGTCCTGAGTCATAATGTTGACGAACTTAAAGGACATGCCTCTGCTTTGCAGTGTGTTTCAGAGAAAAATCCCACTAAGATTGTCAAAAGACTTTTTGAACTCAATAAAGATTATTATAAACATTATCAAATATTATTCTTGCAGTGCAGATGGAGGCAATGCCTGATTTCACACGTAGTATTTGCGTGGAAGAACTTCGCAGAATGAGTTATTCCTTATTGCACTTCTCTTTCTCGCTTTCTTCGGTTGTGACACCCATAAAGCTCGTAATATCGAATATTTTTAAACACCTTTAGTGGAGGTCTTATTTCGTCGAATGTTGACCATGTTGGCTGAGAGTTAATGCATAAAACTAGACTGGATCAACGTACATTTTTCTTCAACTGAGTTCCATAATAGACAGGACATGAGCGGTGAAACTGTAACTCGTGACTTCGTCTGTCATACACTTTCCTTCTAATTCGCTGGGCATCTTGATATTGCATCTATGCTGAAATTTTTCGCCTGCTCCTAAAAAAAAACTGCGGCAATCAGTAATAGTTTTTGATTTTATTCCACAAAAGCTTTGAACGTTGGTTAACTATCTAAGTACAT
>JAWNNP010003518.1:0-14290 GCA_035044805.1 Leucophenga maculata | reverse complement strand
CGTTGGAAGTCTTCGAGAGGAAGATTCTTCGCAAGATCCTTGTTCCTATTAGAGTCGGCGACGAGTTTAGGTCCCGTATGAACCGCGAGCTGTACGAGCTATTCGATGAGGTTGACATAGTCCAGCGCATAAGATTCCAGCGGCTGCACTGGGCTGGTCATCTCAGTCGAATGGATGAAGAGCTCCAGCACGCATGGTTTACATCGGGGGCCCAAACTTGATTGGTGGACGCCGACATAGAGGACGACCGGGCACTCGATGGAATGACCAGGTATGGAGAGATCTCTCCGTACTTGGCATTCAAAACGACAGGCGCCAGCGCGCACAAGATAATGGAGGCTGGGGCGCCTTCCTAGATGCGGCCATGACCGGCAGACGGTTGATGGCCACATAAGTAAGTAAGACTATACGAGGCAAATTAAATAGAACTGTGCCTGTTCATCTCAAGCCATTTGATCTATTTTGCGTAGATATGATCCTTATACACCGCAAAGAGGCTGGCATGAAGAAAAAAAAATCACTTCATTTTCAGTCAAAGCCACAAGCCAAATGTAAAGGAAAGCAGTATGTACGTGCATGTCCCGCTTTAGAGAAATTTGCCGAATAGTGTGGGGCGCGCTGACCTGAAGCTTTAAGAGGTATTATGCTTCGCAAACATTTAGCCACATATACTTCTATGTAAAATGTTAAAGACATTCAAATCGACCGTTTAGCTGATTTTATGGGGCATCGAATTCCGGCTACAGTAGCTGAAATAACAGAAATTTCACAAATTCTAATGGCAGCGATTGGTAATGAAAATAATATAGAGTGTGAAGCTTTGCAGTATTGTAAGTTTTACTTTCAAATTATATTATTACAATCTATAAAAACTTTTTGATCATACGTATGACAGCTGCTTTAATAAGCTATTGACATTGATTTTAAAAAATACCATCATCATTTATTTTAAAGCAATCATGATTGTATCTTTTAATAGATGAGATAGGTGATTCAGGATCAGAGCATGAAGGAGCGACGAATGACAACTACTTAGTGACTAAAAACATCAAACCACCCAATCGCAAATCGTGTCGTGGCAATAAGTATAACATAAGAGAGATGTTTTCAGCTTTTAATTCAAATTTTCGAATTTTTGAGCTCGTTTTGTCAATTATCGTACAATTGTTTTGCTTTTTCAATTACGAAAGCTCTTGAATTTCCACAAGTTCGGAACTAAGGAATGTAAACGTGTGTAAATTCATTTTAAATATTGCTTTATTTGCATACAAGGGCCTAAAATTCTTAAATGTCCATAGAAACAAATCCGACTGTCTGGATGTCGTTCGAAAAACAAGATTTGAGAGAATATAAAAAATAGAGCATTCAAGTCTAATGACAAAGTATAATGAATGAAGGTTCGAACCCCACTATAAGAGGTAGCCATCATACAAAACTATCTTCCATTTTGAGTTTTTAAATGATTTTGGTTTTGTTGTTAATTAATCTAGAAACGCAAAATTTTATTTTTATTACTCCAGCCCTAATGAAATATGTTACATGGAGTGAAAACAGCAAATATGTAATCAAAAACATGAACGAACGTTATAACACTATTTTGATATTAATTCAAAAAAATACCAATATCATTTTAAAACAATTATGATTGAATTGTTTTTACAGATGAACTTTTTGAGGATTCAGGATCAGAGTATAAAGATGTGGCAAAAGACAGCTATGTGGAGGATGAAAATACTTCGCAACCAAAGTGCAAGCGTCCCAGCAGTAAGTATAACTTAGGATCGATGTTTTCAATATTTTATTGCAAACCCGCAAAGTTTTCAATGTATTTTGGGCGCACTATGTCAATCATCGTACAAGCGCGTTCCCTTTTTGTGAACTAAGCAGTGTATATTTTGTTCATAGTGCTTAACTATAATACAGTGCTGCAAAAATTATAAAAGGGAAATTACTTTTCAAGTGACCTACTTCACCCAATCATTATCCAATGACTCAGTCAAATTTAAATCGATTTCAGACTTAGATGAAGATTGGTTGAAGTACCACAAAAACAGTTTTTTGTTAATTTTTGATTTTAAAGATACTGTGTTAGCGCCAAATTTGAATTTGATGTGACGTTTGATTGAAGTCACAGATGGCGCTAGCGTTGCCAATCGCTGAGCACTCCTGCTAGTTAGTTTTCGCTAGTTTTAAGTCAGGTTAACCCCCGCCAATTTTTTAAAAATTGTAAATACTACATTTGTGAAATAAAGATCGCGCCCCATATATTCAAAGCCAATATAAACGCGTTTTAATTGCTGAATCGCAGTCGCAGTGTTTTTGTTATCTTTTATAGCGTTTCAGCAACCCACCCCCATCTGTACGTGCCGGCATTGCTTAAAGTTGTGCTAAGGAGCAGCAGCAAAATTTTTTGGTCCTTCGAGCCGGATCTACGTACAGAGCGTGTATATTCGTAATATATCCAAGGTTATAAGAAAAGGTGCGTACTTTTGAGAATTTTGCCATTTTTTTTGTTTTTGCTTTCCCTGCGTACGCTTCGAAAAAATAAATAACTCATTCGTTGCCACTCTTACATTAGTTCCTTTGTAATTTGAGTGATTCTTTTGAGCGTTTTTTTTTTGTGTCGCAATAGTTTTTAACGTTCCATTATTTGGACCTGTCTCAACCGGTGAAACATAACCGATTCACCCGCACTATACGCAAAAGAATACAAAAGAATATCAAAAGCAAATAACATAGTTTTCTATTAATTTATATTATTATATTGAAAACAAAAAAAAAAGAGAACTTGCTGGTTGTTAGTGAGTTGGAGCCGTTTTTTTGTGTTTTGTGCTACATTTATTTTATTTGTTCTTGCTCACATCTCTATTGTTGTTCGATTGCACTTGCGATCGGTTTGAAATATTGGTCGGTTTTGATAGGTCGATAAATCGATAGTTGATAATCGAACCACCGATAATCAAAACAAAAGAAAAAAAGAAGATGCAGCTGCATTGATGTATGCTGCAGTGCATTCAATTGAAATAAATATTTTGTTTTTTAAACGAATAATAAATTTGCTTGCAAGCACAGTTGTGCTTTTAAATTGTTTTAATTTGTGCGGTATTATTGCCTTTGGCTGTTATTGCCTTTTCTTATTGCGGAAAGGAAAAGGATCGTTTGTCTAATTAGCAATATAATGGGATAAATTCTTTTTTGTCGGAGATTTACATACGCCGATGACTTTTGTATCGTCAGAAACATCATTGGCAGTTGGAGAAAAATAAAATTGGTGCATTTTTCTGTAAACGACTTGTTGCCGCTGCCGGCTGCTGCCAATTTTGAGAAAGCTGCTAAACATCCCATTATTTGCTTTTTTTGCTGTAAAAAACAATAATATAGTGAGTATTAAGTGCAACTATTTTAATAGTTTTTTATTGGTGCATTTTATTTATTTTACTTTGCGTTTTTTATTTTTCTATTTTCTTTTGTTTGTTGTGTGGTATACGACCAACCAGAGCAAGGGTCGATATAAAAGTTTGTGTCAATTTTTTTTGTGAGTTATTAAAAACAAAAAAAAAAATTTTTGTTTTCAGCAAGGCGTTCTCGGAGATTGAAAAACAGTCTCGGCTCATGGGTCTAGCGGTGAACGAGGACAAGACGAAGTACTTGGTGTCTTCTCGCACTCCGTCATCGCGTCTTGGACGGTCAGTGACGATGGAGAATTTCAACTTCAGTGTTATAGTAAATTTCGTCTATCTCGGAACAGAGATCACCAGCAACAACAACGTTAGCCTTGAGATCAGGCGAAGAATCACGCTTGCAAACCGATGCTTTTTTGGGTTGAGCAAGCAAATGAGAAGTAAAGCCCTCTCTCGACGGACGAAAATAAAGATATTTAAGACGCTGATACTCCCGGTCCTACTGTATGGCGCAGAGGAATGGACCGTGATTGAGTCGGACGAGACAGCGTTGGAAGTCTTCGAGAGGAAGATTCTTCGCAGGATCTTTGGTCCTATTAGAGTCGGCGACGAGTTTGGGTCCCGTATGAACCGTGAGCTGTACGAGCTATTCGATGAGGTTGACATAGTCCAGCGCATAAGATTCCAGCGGCTGCACTGGGCTGGGCACCACATTCGAATGGACGAAGGGGCTCCAGCACGCATGGTTTACATGTGGGGCCCAAACTTGATTGGTGGACGCCGACATAGAGGACGACTAAAAACACCAAACCACCCAATCGCAAATCGTGTCGTGGCAATAAGTATAACATAAGAGAGATGTTTTCAGCTTTTAATTCAAATTTTCGAATTTTTGAGCTCGTTTTGTCAATTTTCGTACAATTGTTTTGCTTTTTCAATTACGAAAGCTCTTGAATTTCCACAAGTTCGGAACTAAGGAATGTAAACGTGTGTAAATTCATTTTAAATATTGCTTTATTTGCATACAAGGGCCTAAAATTCTTAAATGTCCATAGAAACAAATCCGACTGTCTGGATGTCGTTCGAAAAACAAGATTTGAGAGAATATAAAAAATAGAGCATTCAAGTCTAATGACAAAGTATAATGAATGAAGGTTCGAACCCCACTATAAGAGGTAGCCATCATACAAAACTATCTTCCATTTTGAGTTTTTAAATGATTTTGGTTTTGTTGTTAATTAATCTAGAAACGCAAAATTTTATTTTTATTACTCCAGCCCTAATGAAATATGTTACATGGAGTGAAAACAGCAAATATGTAATCAAAAACATGAACGAACGTTATAACACTATTTTGATATTAATTCAAAAAAATACCAATATCATTTTAAAACAATTATGATTGAATTGTTTTTACAGATGAACTTTTTGAGGATTCAGGATCAGAGTATAAAGATGTGGCAAAAGACAGCTATGTGGAGGATGAAAATACTTCGCAACCAAAGTGCAAGCGTCCCAGCAGTAAGTATAACTTAGGATCGATGTTTTCAATATTTTATTGCAAACCGCAAAGTTTTCAATGTATTTTGGGCGCACTATGTCAATCATCGTACAAGCGCGTTCCCTTTTTGTGAACTAAGCAGTGTATATTTTGTTCATAGTGCTTAACTATAATACAGTGCTGCAAAAATTATAAAAGGGAAATTACTTTTCAAGTGACCTACTTCACCCAATCATTATCCAATGACTCAGTCAAATTTAAATCGATTTCAGACTTAGATGAAGATTGGTTGAAGTACCACAAAAACAGTTTTTTGTTAATTTTTGATTTTAAAGATACTGTGTTAGCGCCAAATTTGAATTTGATGTGACGTTTGATTGAAGTCACAGATGGCGCTAGCGTTGCCAATCGCTGAGCACTCCTGCTAGTTAGTTTTCGCTAGTTTTAAGTCAGGTTAACCCCCGCCAATTTTTTAAAAATTGTAAATACTACATTTGTGAAATAAAGATCGCGCCCCATATATTCAAAACCAATATAAACGCGTTTTAATTGCTGAATCGCAGTCGCAGTGTTTTTGTTATCTTTTATAGCGTTTCAGCAACCCACCCCCATCTGTACGTGCCGGCATTGCTTAAAGTTGTGCTAAGGAGCAGCAGCAAAATTTTTTGGTCCTTCGAGCCGGATCTACGTACAGAGCGTGTATATTCGTAATATATCCAAGGTTATAAGAAAAGGTGCGTACTTTTGAGAATTTTGCCATTTTTTTTGTTTTTGCTTTCCCTGCGTACGCTTCGAAAAAATAAATAACTCATTCGTTGCCACTCTTACATTAGTTCCTTTGTAATTTGAGTGATTCTTTTGAGCGTTTTTTTTTTGTGTCGCAATAGTTTTTAACGTTCCATTATTTGGACCTGTCTCAACCGGTGAAACATAACCGATTCACCCGCACTATACGCAAAAGAATACAAAAGAATATCAAAAGCAAATAACATAGTTTTCTATTAATTTATATTATTATATTGAAAACAAAAAAAAAAGAGAACTTGCTGGTTGTTAGTGAGTTGGAGCCGTTTTTTTGTGTTTTGTGCTACATTTATTTTATTTGTTCTTGCTCACATCTCTATTGTTGTTCGATTGCACTTGCGATCGGTTTGAAATATTGGTCGGTTTTGATAGGTCGATAAATCGATAGTTGATAATCGAACCACCGATAATCAAAACAAAAGAAAAAAAGAAGATGCAGCTGCATTGATGTATGCTGCAGTGCATTCAATTGAAATAAATATTTTGTTTTTTAAACGAATAATAAATTTGCTTGCAAGCACAGTTGTGCTTTTAAATTGTTTTAATTTGTGCGGTATTATTGCCTTTGGCTGTTATTGCCTTTTCTTATTGCGGAAAGGAAAAGGATCGTTTGTCTAATTAGCAATATAATGGGATAAATTCTTTTTTGTCGGAGATTTACATACGCCGATGACTTTTGTATCGTCAGAAACATCATTGGCAGTTGGAGAAAAATAAAATTGGTGCATTTTTCTGTAAACGACTTGTTGCCGCTGCCGGCTGCTGCCAATTTTGAGAAAGCTGCTAAACATCCCATTATTTGCTTTTTTTGCTGTAAAAAACAATAATATAGTGAGTATTAAGTGCAACTATTTTAATAGTTTTTTATTGGTGCATTTTATTTATTTTACTTTGCGTTTTTTATTTTTCTATTTTCTTTTGTTTGTTGTGTGGTATACGACCAACCAGAGCAAGGGTCGATATAAAAGTTTGTGTCAATTTTTTTTGAGTTATTAAAAACAAAAAAAAAAATTTTTGTTTTCAGCAAGGCGTTCTCGGAGATTGAAAAACAGTCTCGGCTCATGGGTCTAGCGGTGAACGAGGACAAGACGAAGTACTTGGTGTCTTCTCGCACTCCGTCATCGCGTCTTGGACGGTCAGTGACGATGGAGAATTTCAACTTCAGTGTTATAGTAAATTTCGTCTATCTCGGAACAGAGATCACCAGCAACAACAACGTTAGCCTTGAGATCAGGCGAAGAATCACGCTTGCAAACCGATGCTTTTTTGGGTTGAGCAAGCAAATGAGAAGTAAAGCCCTCTCTCGTCGGACGAAAATAAAGATATTTAAGACGCTGATACTCCCGGTCCTACTGTATGGCGCAGAGGAATGGACCGTGATTGAGTCGGACGAGACAGCGTTGGAAGTCTTCGAGAGGAAGATTCTTCGCAAGATCCTTGTTCCTATTAGAGTCGGCGACGAGTTTAGTTCCCGTATGAACCGCGAGCTGTACGAGCTATTCGATGAGGTTGACATAGTCCAGCGCATAAGATTCCAGCGGCTGCACTGGGCTGGTCATCTCAGTCGAATGGATGAAAGAGCTCCAGCACGCATGGTTTACATCGGGGGCCCAAACTTGATTGGTGGACGCCGACATAGAGGACGACCGGGCACTCGATGGAATGACCAGGTATGGAGAGATCTCTCCGTACTTGGCATTCAAAACGACAGGCGCCAGCGCGCACAAGATAATGGAGGCTGGGGCGCCTTCCTAGATGCGGCCATGACCGGCAGACGGTTGATGGCCACATAAGTAAGTAAGACTATACGAGGCAAATTAAATAGAACTGTGCCTGTTCATCTCAAGCCATTTGATCTATTTTGCGTAGATATGATCCTTATACACCGCAAAGAGGCTGGCATGAAGAAAAAAAAATCACTTCATTTTCAGTCAAAGCCACAAGCCAAATGTAAAGGAAAGCAGTATGTACGTGCATGTCCCGCTTTAGAGAAATTTGCCGAAGAGTGTGGGGCGCGCTGACCTGAAGCTTTAAGAGGTATTATGCTTCGCAAACATTTAGCCACATATACTTCTATGTAAAATGTTAAAGACATTCAAATCGACCGTTTAGCTGATTTTATGGGGCATCGAATTCCGGCTACAGTAGCTGAAATAACAGAAATTTCACAAATTCTAATGGCAGCGATTGGTAATGAAAATAATATAGAGTGTGAAGCTTTGCAGTATTGTAAGTTTTACTTTCAAATTATATTATTACAATCTATAAAAACTTTTTGATCATACGTATGACAGCTGCTTTAATAAGCTATTGACATTGATTTTAAAAAATACCATCATCATTTATTTTAAAGCAATCATGATTGTATCTTTTAATAGATGAGATAGGTGATTCAGGATCAGAGCATGAAGGAGCGACGAATGACAACTACTTAGTGACTAAAAACATCAAACCACCCAATCGCAAATCGTGTCGTGGCAATAAGTATAACATAAGAGAGATGTTTTCAGCTTTTAATTCAAATTTTCGAATTTTTGAGCTCGTTTTGTCAATTATCGTACAATTGTTTTGCTTTTTCAATTACGAAAGCTCTTGAATTTCCACAAGTTCGGAACTAAGGAATGTAAACGTGTGTAAATTCATTTTAAATATTGCTTTATTTGCATACAAGGGCCTAAAATTCTTAAATGTCCATAGAAACAAATCCGACTGTCTGGATGTCGTTCGAAAAACAAGATTTGAGAGAATATAAAAAATAGAGCATTCAAGTCTAATGACAAAGTATAATGAATGAAGGTTCGAACCCCACTATAAGAGGTAGCCATCATACAAAACTATCTTCCATTTTGAGTTTTTAAATGATTTTGGTTTTGTTGTTAATTAATCTAGAAACGCAAAATTTTATTTTTATTACTCCAGCCCTAATGAAATATGTTACATGGAGTGAAAACAGCAAATATGTAATCAAAAACATGAACGAACGTTATAACACTATTTTGATATTAATTCAAAAAAATACCAATATCATTTTAAAACAATTATGATTGAATTGTTTTTACAGATGAACTTTTTGAGGATTCAGGATCAGAGTATAAAGATGTGGCAAAAGACAGCTATGTGGAGGATGAAAATACTTCGCAACCAAAGTGCAAGCGTCCCAGCAGTAAGTATAACTTAGGATCGATGTTTTCAATATTTTATTGCAAACCCGCAAAGTTTTCAATGTATTTTGGGCGCACTATGTCAATCATCGTACAAGCGCGTTCCCTTTTTGTGAACTAAGCAGTGTATATTTTGTTCATAGTGCTTAACTATAATACAGTGCTGCAAAAATTATAAAAGGGAAATTACTTTTCAAGTGACCTACTTCACCCAATCATTATCCAATGACTCAGTCAAATTTAAATCGATTTCAGACTTAGATGAAGATTGGTTGAAGTACCACAAAAACAGTTTTTTGTTAATTTTTGATTTTAAAGATACTGTGTTAGCGCCAAATTTGAATTTGATGTGACGTTTGATTGAAGTCACAGATGGCGCTAGCGTTGCCAATCGCTGAGCACTCCTGCTAGTTAGTTTTCGCTAGTTTTAAGTCAGGTTAACCCCCGCCAATTTTTTAAAAATTGTAAATACTACATTTGTGAAATAAAGATCGCGCCCCATATATTCAAAACCAATATAAACGCGTTTTAATTGCTGAATCGCAGTCGCAGTGTTTTTGTTATCTTTTATAGCGTTTCAGCAACCCACCCCCATCTGTACGTGCCGGCATTGCTTAAAGTTGTGCTAAGGAGCAGCAGCAAAATTTTTTGGTCCTTCGAGCCGGATCTACGTACAGAGCGTGTATATTCGTAATATATCCAAGGTTATAAGAAAAGGTGCGTACTTTTGAGAATTTTGCCATTTTTTTTGTTTTTGCTTTCCCTGCGTACGCTTCGAAAAAATAAATAACTCATTCGTTGCCACTCTTACATTAGTTCCTTTGTAATTTGAGTGATTCTTTTGAGCGTTTTTTTTTTGTGTCGCAATAGTTTTTAACGTTCCATTATTTGGACCTGTCTCAACCGGTGAAACATAACCGATTCACCCGCACTATACGCAAAAGAATACAAAAGAATATCAAAAGCAAATAACATAGTTTTCTATTAATTTATATTATTATATTGAAAACAAAAAAAAAAGAGAACTTGCTGGTTGTTAGTGAGTTGGAGCCGTTTTTTTGTGTTTTGTGCTACATTTATTTTATTTGTTCTTGCTCACATCTCTATTGTTGTTCGATTGCACTTGCGATCGGTTTGAAATATTGGTCGGTTTTGATAGGTCGATAAATCGATAGTTGATAATCGAACCACCGATAATCAAAACAAAAGAAAAAAAGAAGATGCAGCTGCATTGATGTATGCTGCAGTGCATTCAATTGAAATAAATATTTTGTTTTTTAAACGAATAATAAATTTGCTTGCAAGCACAGTTGTGCTTTTAAATTGTTTTAATTTGTGCGGTATTATTGCCTTTGGCTGTTATTGCCTTTTCTTATTGCGGAAAGGAAAAGGATCGTTTGTCTAATTAGCAATATAATGGGATAAATTCTTTTTTGTCGGAGATTTACATACGCCGATGACTTTTGTATCGTCAGAAACATCATTGGCAGTTGGAGAAAAATAAAATTGGTGCATTTTTCTGTAAACGACTTGTTGCCGCTGCCGGCTGCTGCCAATTTTGAGAAAGCTGCTAAACATCCCATTATTTGCTTTTTTTGCTGTAAAAAACAATAATATAGTGAGTATTAAGTGCAACTATTTTAATAGTTTTTTATTGGTGCATTTTATTTATTTTACTTTGCGTTTTTTATTTTTCTATTTTCTTTTGTTTGTTGTGTGGTATACGACCAACCAGAGCAAGGGTCGATATAAAAGTTTGTGTCAATTTTTTTTGTGAGTTATTAAAAACAAAAAAAAAAATTTTTGTTTTCAGCAAGGCGTTCTCGGAGATTGAAAAACAGTCTCGGCTCATGGGTCTAGCGGTGAACGAGGACAAGACGAAGTACTTGGTGTCTTCTCGCACTCCGTCATCGCGTCTTGGACGGTCAGTGACGATGGAGAATTTCAACTTCAGTGTTATAGTAAATTTCGTCTATCTCGGAACAGAGATCACCAGCAACAACAACGTTAGCCTTGAGATCAGGCGAAGAATCACGCTTGCAAACCGATGCTTTTTTGGGTTGAGCAAGCAAATGAGAAGTAAAGCCCTCTCTCGACGGACGAAAATAAAGATATTTAAGACGCTGATACTCCCGGTCCTACTGTATGGCGCAGAGGAATGGACCGTGATTGAGTCGGACGAGACAGCGTTGGAAGTCTTCGAGAGGAAGATTCTTCGCAGGATCTTTGGTCCTATTAGAGTCGGCGACGAGTTTGGGTCCCGTATGAACCGTGAGCTGTACGAGCTATTCGATGAGGTTGACATAGTCCAGCGCATAAGATTCCAGCGGCTGCACTGGGCTGGGCACCACATTCGAATGGACGAAGGGGCTCCAGCACGCATGGTTTACATGTGGGGCCCAAACTTGATTGGTGGACGCCGACATAGAGGACGACTAAAAACACCAAACCACCCAATCGCAAATCGTGTCGTGGCAATAAGTATAACATAAGAGAGATGTTTTCAGCTTTTAATTCAAATTTTCGAATTTTTGAGCTCGTTTTGTCAATTTTCGTACAATTGTTTTGCTTTTTCAATTACGAAAGCTCTTGAATTTCCACAAGTTCGGAACTAAGGAATGTAAACGTGTGTAAATTCATTTTAAATATTGCTTTATTTGCATACAAGGGCCTAAAATTCTTAAATGTCCATAGAAACAAATCCGACTGTCTGGATGTCGTTTGAAAAACAAGATTTGAGAGAATATAAAAAATAGAGCATTCAAGTCTAATGACAAAGTATAATGAATGAAGGTTCGAACCCCACTATAAGAGGTAGCCATCATACAAAACTATCTTCCATTTTGAGTTTTTAAATGATTTTGGTTTTGTTGTTAATTAATCTAGAAACGCAAAATTTTATTTTTATTACTCCAGCCCTAATGAAATATGTTACATGGAGTGAAAACAGCAAATATGTAATCAAAAACATGAACGAACGTTATAACACTATTTTGATATTAATTCAAAAAAATACCAATATCATTTTAAAACAATTATGATTGAATTGTTTTTACAGATGAACTTTTTGAGGATTCAGGATCAGAGTATAAAGATGTGGCAAAAGACAGCTATGTGGAGGATGAAAATACTTCGCAACCAAAGTGCAAGCGTCCCAGCAGTAAGTATAACTTAGGATCGATGTTTTCAATATTTTATTGCAAACCGCAAAGTTTTCAATGTATTTTGGGCGCACTATGTCAATCATCGTACAAGCGCGTTCCCTTTTTGTGAACTAAGCAGTGTATATTTTGTTCATAGTGCTTAACTATAATACAGTGCTGCAAAAATTATAAAAGGGAAATTACTTTTCAAGTGACCTACTTCACCCAATCATTATCCAATGACTCAGTCAAATTTAAATCGATTTCAGACTTAGATGAAGATTGGTTGAAGTACCACAAAAACAGTTTTTTGTTAATTTTTGATTTTAAAGATACTGTGTTAGCGCCAAATTTGAATTTGATGTGACGTTTGATTGAAGTCACAGATGGCGCTAGCGTTGCCAATCGCCGAGGACTCCTGCTAGTTAGTTTTCGCTAGTTTTAAGTCGAGTTAGTTGAAACACTACTTTAACCGCGTACGCTACCAATCTCAGCTTTTTCGCATCTGATTTTGTTTTTGCGCCAAAGTCTTTTATTTAACCCCGCTAATTTTTTGAAATTGTAAATACTACGTGTGTGAATAAAAGATCGCGCCCCGTACATTAAAAATCAGTCCAAACGCGTTTTAATTGCTGAATCGCAGTCGCAGTGTTTTTGTTCTGTTTTGTAGCTTTCAGCAACCCACCCCCATCTGTACGTGCCGGCATTGCTTAAAGTTGTGCTAAGGAGCAGCAGCAACATGTTTTGGTCCTTCGAACCGGATCTACGTACAGAGCGTGTGTATTGGTAATATATCCAAGGTTATCAGAAAAGGTGCGTACTTTTGTGAATTTTGTCATTTTTTTTTTGTTTTTGCTTTCCCTGCGTACGCTTCGAAAAAATAAATAACTCATTCGTTGCCACTTTTACATTAGTTCCGTTGTAATTTGAGTGATTCTTTTGAGCGTTTTTTTGTTTGTCGAAATAGTTTTGAGCGTTCCATTATTTGGAACATAACCGATTCACCCGGTGAACATAATCGATTCACCCGCACTCTACGCAAAAGAATACAAAATAATATCAAAAGCAAATAACATATTTTACTAGTAATTTATGTTATTTATGTTTATTATATTGACAAAAAAAAAAGAGAACTTGCTGGTTGTTAGTGACGCCGATTTTTTTGTTTTGTACTACATTTATTTTATTTTTGTTCTTGCTCACATCTCTATTGTTGTTCGATTGCACTTGCGATCGGTTTGAAATATTGGTCGGTTTTGATAAGTCGATAAATCGATAGTTGATAATCGAACCACCGATAATCACAACAGAAGAAGAAAAGAAGAAGCAGGCTGCATTGAGAGCATGCTGCAGTGCATTCAATTGAAATAAATATTTTGTTTTTTAAACGAATAATAAATTTGCTTGCAAGCACAGTTGTGCTTTTAAATTGTTTTAATTTGTGCGGTATTATTGCCTTTGGCTGTTATTGCCTTTTCTTATTGCGGAAAGGAAAAGGATCGTTTGTCTAATTAGCAATATAATGGGATAAATTCTTTTTTGTCGGAGATTTACATACGCCGATGACTTTTGTATCGTCAGAAACATCATTGGCAGTTGGAGAAAAATAAAATTGGTGCATTTTTCTGTAAACGACTTGTTGCCGCTGCCGGCTGCTGCCAATTTTGAGAAAGCTGCTAAACATCCCATTATTTGCTTTTTTTGCTGTAAAAAACAATAATATAGTGAGTATTAAGTGCAACTATTTTAATAGTTTTTTATTGGTGCATTTTATTTATTTTACTTTGCGTTTTTTATTTTTCTATTTTCTTTTGTTTGTTGTGTGGTATACGACCAACCAGAGCAAGGGTCGATATAAAAGTTTGTGTCAATTTTTTTTGTGAGTTATTAAAAACAAAAAACAAAATTTTTGTTTTCAGCAAGGCGTTCTCGGAGATTGAAAAACAGTCTCGGCTCATGGGTCTAGCGGTGAACGAGGACAAGACGAAGTACTTGGTGTCTTCTCGCACTCCGTCATCGCGTCTTGGACGGTTAGTGACGATGGAGAATTTCAACTTCAGTGTTATAGTAAATTTCGTCTATCTCGGAACAGAGATCACCAGCAACAACAACGTTAGCCTTGAGATCAGGCGAAGAATCACGCTTGCAAACCGATGCTTTTTTGGGTTGAGCAAGCAAATGAGAAGTAAAGCCCTCTCTCGACGGACGAAAATAAAGATATTTAAGACGCTGATACTCCCGGTCCTACTGTATGGCGCAGAGGAATGGACCGTGATTGAG
>JAWNNP010003516.1:0-14542 GCA_035044805.1 Leucophenga maculata | reverse complement strand
GCTGCATATATTGTGAGAGTTACGCTACCTTCTATAATTGTACCATAATGTTAGCGACTGTCGTGGTGAGTGGTACTGTAGCAGAAGAGAGTAGATTCTTCTTCTTGACTCTGAGCTATAGCTGTCAAATACATACATTTGGTTTTTTTCTTAAAGAATGTTTTTCAGCAATACAAGAAAAAACGAAAGAACGACACGAAAATTTACTATTTTCTATATATCTATCTTCCTTACCTCTCTCGCGATGTAACGCTCTCATGAGTAAGATAAATTCATAAACATCAAAGAGAAGATATACACCATCTTCGAGTTATTTCACCATGGGACCATCTCTCAATCATAACGGTCTAAGTATATAACGCAGAGAAGCAGGGTTTTTCTTGTTTGACTTTACCTTTCTTTATGAGAGCGAAAAAGATAGATTGCTTTGTTTACGTTTGGGTGCATATATTTTACATGCATACACACATACATATATAACAGCACGCACCGCGCACGCTAGCATTTATACTAGCGTGCAACAACCGTCAACCTCAAGCACCAACAATGTTATGAAATTGCCCATTCAAATTTGAGCAAGCTCTGACGTTGATAATTTTGAACGTATGAGTTTTAGCCAATGATGAAAGTGAATGCAATCTGCGGTGTATGATGGCATCATGAAAAATGTGATTTTGTATATCTCTAATTCGTAGGTGCCATTACCGATTTCTACTAATTGTTTTGATAGTATGGTAGCTGTTGGATCGTTCTGAAGTTGTACTCTCATGTTCGTGGGTTAATGCGTTTTGTACTACGCTGCAAAATGTTAAATATTTAAAGCAGATTTTAAGATGATGAAAAATTCTGTTAAAAACTTGTTGAAATCACTAAACACATGAACTTAGTAATTTTTGTAACATTCAGTTAAACACTTGAATCCAATCGAACGCTGAGAGAATAGAAAAGAGTCAAAAACTTGATTTCAGACTGAATTATTTCGTTTTTTAAACATTTCGTAAAGCTAATTGCAGTGTTGATTATATTAAATTGTTTTATGCTACATCATAAGACACAAAAAATCACATTGTGATAGACGCATAAAAATAAGCTCAAATTATCCAATATGTTGACACCACAGAAGTGCCAAGAAAGACCTTATGTCGATGCAGTTCATACGAACTGCTGATGCAGCGTTAAATAACATTAATGAAAAAGCGGCGCTGTGGTAAGCATGTTGTAACGAAATTATTTTATAGCTTGGGTATAGCTCGCCGGATGGTACAGGTTCGTTACAGAAATTTCTATATGCTGTGATGTTGTGGAATCTCCAAAAAATTGACAGTATTGATTATTCGAATTTTATTTATTTATAAATATTACGAATTAACAGTGTGATGGTTCCTCCGAGCCCAACGTGTAGATTTATGGATGAAGTGCCCTTAGAAGCGTGTTAGCGTAAGCGTGTTAGCGTAAACGTGTGCTTGTGAGTGTGTCTGTGCATGTGTGTGTTTGAGTGTGTGTATTGTCTAGTGTCTAGTGTTGTAAGCGTAGTGAGGTTAGTATATGAGACATGCGCGTGTGAGAGAAAACAGTGCAGTGTGTGGTATACTTAGAATTTACTAATGTCACTCGCGGAGCTAGTTGAACGCGGAGCTATTAACCAAGGGGCTAATACTCGTAAGCGGCAAACGCGGAGCTAGTCGAACGCGGAGCTATTAGCCAGAGAGGCTAATACTCGTAAGCGGCACTCGCGGGGCTAGTCGAACGAGGAGCTATTAGTCAGAGAAGCTAATACTCGTAAGCGGCACTCGCGGGGCTATTCGAACGCGGAGCTATTAGGCAGAGAGGCTAATTCTCGTAAGCGACACCCGCGGAATAATTCGAACGCGGAGCTATTAGCCAGAGAGGCTAATACTCGTAAGCGGCACTCGCGAAGCTAGTCGATCGCGGAGCTATTAGCCAAACAGGCTAATACTCTTAAGCGGCACTCGCGGGGCTAGCCGAACGAGGAGCTATTAGCCAGAGAGCCTAATACTCGTAAACGACACTCGTGGAGCTAGTCGAACGCGGAGCTATTAGCCAGAGAGGCTAATACTCGTAAGCGGCACTCGCGGGGCTAGTCGAACGCGGAGCTATTAGCCAGAGAGGCTAATACTCGTAAACGTTACTCGCGGGGCTAGTCGAACGCGAAGGTACTTGCCAGAGAGGCTAATACTCGTAAGCGATACCCGCGGAATTATTCGAACGCGGAGCTATTAGCCAGAGAGGCTAATACGCATAAGCGGCACTCGCGGAGCTAGTCGAACGCGGAGCTATTAGCCAGACAGGCTAATACTCGAAAGCGGCACTTGCGGAGCTATTAGCCAGAGAGGCTAAAACTCATGAGCGACACACGCGAAACTATTAGCCAGAGAGGCTAATACTCGTAAACGGAACTCGCGGGGATAGTCGAACGTGGAGCTATTAGCCAGGAGAGGCTAATACTCGTAAACGTTACTCGCGGGGCTAGTCGAACGAGAAGCTACTAGCCAGAGAGGCTAATACTCGTAAGCGATACCCGCGGAATTATTCGAACGCGGAGCTATTAGCCAGAGAGGCTAAAACTCATGAGCGACACACGCGAAACTATTAGCCAGAGAGGCTAATACTCGTAATCGGCACTAGCGGAGCTAGTCGAACGCGGAGCTATTAGCCAGAGAGGCTAATACTAATAAACGGCACTCGTGGAGCTAGTCGAACGCGGAGCTATTAGCCAGAGAGGCTAATACTCGAAAGCGGAACTCGTGGGGCTATTAGCCAGAGAGGCTAATACTCATGAGCGACATACGCGGAGCTATTAGCCAGAGAGGCTAATATTCGTAAGCGGCACTCGCGGGGCTAGTCGAACGCGGAGCTATTAGCCAGAGAGGCTAATACTCGTAAACGTTACTCGCGGGGCTAGTCGAACGCGAAGCTACTAGCCAGAGAGGCTAATACTCGTAAGCGATACCCGCGGAATTATTCGAACGCGGAGCTATTAGCCAGAGAGGCTAATACTCGAAAGCGGCACTCGCGAAGCTAGTCGATCGCGGAGCTATTAGCCAAACAGGCTAATACTCTTAAGCGGCACTCGCGGGGCTAGCCGAACGAGGAGGTATTAGCCAGAGAGCCTAATACTCGTAAACGACACTCGTGGAGCTAGTCGAACGCGGAGCTATTAGCCAGAGAGGCTAATACTCGTAAGCGGCACTCGCGGGGCTAGTCGAACGAGGAGCTATTAGCCAGAGAGGCTAATACTCATAAGCGGCACTCGCGGAGCTAGTCGAACGCGGAGCTATTAGCCAGACAGGCTAATACTCGAAAGCGGCACTTGCGGAGCTATTAGCCAGAGAGGCTAATACTCATGAGCGACACACGCGGAGCTATTAGCCAGAGAGGCTAATATTCGTAAGCGGCACTCGCGGGGCTAGTCGAACGCGGAGCTATTAGCCAGAGAGGCTAATACTCGTAAACGTTACTCGCGGGGCTAGTCGAACGCGAAGCTACTAGCCAGAGAGGCTAATACTCGTAAGCGATACCCGCGGAATTATTCGAACGCGGAGCTATTAGCCAGAGAGGCTAATACTCGAAAGCGGCACTCGTGGGGCTATTAGCCAGAGAGGCTAATACTCATGAGCGACATACGCGGAGCTATTAGCCAGAGAGGCTAATACTCATAAGCGGCACTCGCGGAGCTAGTCGAACGCGGAGCTATTAGCCAGACAGGCTAATACTCTTAAGCGGCACTCGCGGGGCTAGCCGAACGAGGAGGTATTAGCCAGAGAGCCTAATACTCGTAAACGACACTCGTGGAGCTAGTCGAACGCGGAGCTATTAGCCAGAGAGGCTAATACTCGTAAGCGGCACTCGCGGGGCTAGTCGAACGAGGAGCTATTAGCCAGAGAGGCTAATACTCATAAGCGGCACTCGCGGAGCTAGTCGAACGCGGAGCTATTAGCCAGACAGGCTAATACTCGAAAGCGGCACTTGCGGAGCTATTAGCCAGAGAGGCTAATACTCATGAGCGACACACGCGGAGCTATTAGCCAGAGAGGCTAATATTCGTAAGCGGCACTCGCGGGGCTAGTCGAACGCGGAGCTATTAGCCAGAGAGGCTAATACTCGTAAACGTTACTCGCGGGGCTAGTCGAACGCGAAGCTACTAGCCAGAGAGGCTAATACTCGTAAGCGATACCCGCGGAATTATTCGAACGCGGAGCTATTAGCCAGAGAGGCTAATACTCGTAAGCGGCACTCGCGAAGCTAGTCGATCGCGGAGCTATTAGCCAAACAGGCTAATACTCTTAAGCGGCACTCGCGGGGCTAGCCGAACGAGGAGCTATTAGCCAGAGAGCCTAATACTCGTAAACGACACTCGTGGAGCTAGTCGAACGCGGAGCTATTAGCCAGAGAGGCTAATACTCGTAAGCGGCACTCGCGGGGCTAGTCGAACGAGGAGCTATTAGCCAGAGAGGCTAATACTCATAAGCGGCACTCGCGGAGCTAGTCGAACGCGGAGCTATTAGCCAGACAGGCTAATACTCGAAAGCGGCACTTGCGGAGCTATTAGCCAGAGAGGCTAATACTCATGAGCGACACACGCGGAGCTATTAGCCAGAGAGGCTAATATTCGTAAGCGGCACTCGCGGGGCTAGTCGAACGCGGAGCTATTAGCCAGAGAGGCTAATACTCGTAAACGTTACTCGCGGGGCTAGTCGAACGCGAAGCTACTAGCCAGAGAGGCTAATACTCGTAAGCGATACCCGCGGAATTATTCGAACGCGGAGCTATTAGCCAGAGAGGCTAATACTCGAAAGCGGCACTCGTGGGGCCATTAGCCAGAGAGGCTAATACTCATGAGCGACATACGCGGAGCTATTAGCCAGAGAGTCTAATACTCATAAGCGGCACTCGCGGAGCTAGTCGAACGCGGAGCTATTAGCCAGACAGGCTAATACTCGAAAGCGGCACTCGTGGGGCTAGTCGAACGAGGAGCTATTAGCCAGAGAGGCTAATACTTATATGCGGCATTCGCGAAGCTAGTCGAACGCAGAGCTATTAGCCAGAGACCCTAATACTCGTAAACGGCACTTGCGGAGCTATTAGCCAGAGAGGCTAATACTCATGAGCGACACACGCGGAGCTATTAGCCAGAGAGGCTAATAATCGTAAGCGGCACTCGCGGAGCTAGTCGAACGCGGAGCTATTAGCCAGAGAGGTTAATTCTCGTAAGCGGCACTTGCGGAGCTATTAGCCAGAGAGGCTAATACTCATGAGCGACACACGCGGAGCTATTAGCCAGAGAGGCTAATAAACGTAAACGGCACTCGTGGAGCTAGTCGAACGCGGAGCTATTAGCCAGAGAGGCTAATATTCGTAAGCGGCACTCGCGGAGCTAGTCGAACGCGGAGCTATTAGCCAGAGAGGCTAATACTCGAAAGCGGCACTCGTGGAGCTACTCAACGCCGAGCTATTAGCCAGAGAGGCTAATATTCGTAAGCGGCACTCGCGGAGCTAGTCGAACGCGGAGCTATTAGTCAGAGAGGCTAATAATCGTAAGCGGCACTCGCGGAGCTAGTCGAACGCGGAGCTATTAGTCAGAGAGGCTAATTCTCGTAAGCGGCACTTGCGGAGCTATTAGCCAGAGAGGCTAATACTCATGAGCGACACACGCGGAGCTATTAGCCAGAGAGGCTAATAATCGTAAACGGCACTCGTGGAGCTAGTCGAACGCGGAGCTATTAGCCAGACAAGCTAATACTCATAAACGGCACTCGTGGAGCTAGTCGAACGCGGAGCTATTAGCCAGAGAGGCTAATACTCGAAAGCTGCACTCGTGGGGCTATTACCCAGAGAGGCTAATACTCATGAGCGACATACGCGGAGCTATTAGCCAGAGAGGCTAATACTCATAAGCGGCACTCGCGGAGCTATAAGAACGCGGAGCTATTAGCCAGAGAGGCTAATACTCGTAAGCGGCACTCGCGGGGCTAGTCGAACGCGAAGCTATTAGCCAGAGAGGCTAAAACTCGTAAACGGCACTCGTGGAGCTAGTCGAACGCGGAGCTATTAGCCAGAGAGGCTAATATTCGTAAGCGGCACTCGCGGGGCTAGTCGAACGCGGAGCTATTAGCCAGAGAGGCTAATACTCGTAAACGTTACTCGTGGGGCCAGTCGAACGCGAAGTTCCTAGCCAGAGAGGCTAATACTCGTAAGCGATACCCGCGGAATTATTCGAACGCGGAGATATTAGCCAGAGAGGCTAAAACTCATGAGCGACACACGCGAAACTATTAGCCAGAGAGTCTAATACTCGTAATCGGCACTAGCGGAGCTAGTCGAACGCGGAGCTGTTAGCCAGAGAGGCTAATACTCGAAAACGGCACTCGTGGAGCTAGTCGAACGCGGAGCTATTAGCCAGAGAGGCTAATACTCGAAAGCGGCACTCGTGGGGCTATTAGCCAGAGAGGCTAATACTCATGAGCGACATACGCGGAGCTATTAGCCAGAGAGGCTAATACTCATAAGCGGCACTCGCGGAGCTAGTCGAACGCGGAGCTATTAGCCACACAGTCTAATACTCGAAAGCGGCACTTGTGGAGCTATTATCCAGAGAGGCTAATACTCATGAGCGACACACGCGGAGCTATTAGCCAGAGAGGCTAATATTCGTAAGCGGCACTCGCGGGGCTAGTCGAACGCGGAGCTATTAGCCAGAGAGGCTAATACTCGTAAACGTTACTCGCAGGGCTAGTCGAACGCGAAGCTACTAGCCAGAGAGGCTAATACTCGTAAGCGATACCCGGAATTATTCGAACGCGGAGCTATTAGCCAGAGAGGCTAAAACTCATGAGCGACACACGCGAAACTATTAGCCAGAGACGCTAATACTCGTAATCGGCACTCGCGGGGCTAGTCGAACGAGGAGCTATTAGCCAGAGAGCCTAAATACTCATAAGCGGCACTCGCAGAGCTAGTCGAATGCGGAGCTATTAGCCAGAGAGCCTAATGACCGTAAACGACACTCGTAGAGCTAGTCGAACGCGGAGCTTTTAGCCAGAGAGGCTAATACTCGTAAGCGGCACTCGCGGGGTTAGTCGAACGCGGAGCTATTAGCCAGAGAGGCTAATACTCGTAAACGTTACTCGCGGGCTAGTCGAACACGAAGCTACTTGCCAGAGAGGCTAATACTCGTAAGCGATACCCGCGGAATTATTTGAATGCGGAGCATGAGCCAGAGAGGCTAATACTCGTAAGCGGCACTTGCGGAGCTATTAGCCAGAGAGGCTAATCTCATGAGCGACACACGCGGAGCTATTAGCCAGAGAGGCTTAGACTCGTAAACGGCACTCGTGGAGCTAGTCGAACGCGGAGCTGTTAGCCAGAGAGGCTAATATTCGTAAGCGGCACTAGCGGAGCTATAAGAACGCGGAGCTATAAGCCAGAGAGGCTAATACTCGTAAGCGGCACTTGCGGAGCTAGTCGATCGCGGAGCTATTAGATAGAGAGGCTAATACTCGTTATCGGCACTCGCGGAGCTATCAGCCAGAGAGGCTAATACTCAAGAGCGACACACGCGGAGCTATTAGGCAGAGAGGCTAATTCTCGTAAGCGACTCTCGCGGAATAATTCGAAAGCGGAGCTATTAGCCAGAGAGGCTAATACTCGTAAGCGGCACTCGCGAAGCTAGTCGATGGCGGAGCTATTAGCCAAACAGGCTAATACTCTTAAGCGGCAATCGCAGGGCTAGTCGAACGAGGAGCTATTAGCCAGAGAGGCTAATACTGTAATCGGCACTAGCGGAGCTAGTTGAATGCGGAGCTATTTGCCAGAGAGCCTAATACTCGTAAACGGCACTCGTGGAGCTAGTCGAACGCGGAGCTATTAGCCAGAGAGGCTTATATTCGTAAGCGGCACTCGCAGAGCTATAAGAACGCGGAGCTATTAGCCAAAGAGGCTAATACTGGTAGCGGCACTCGCGGGCTGAGCTCACTGCGAGCTATGAGCCAGAGAGGCTAATACTCGAAATCGGCACTAGCGGAGCTAGTTGACACGCGGAGCTATGAGCCAGAGAGCCTAGTACTCGTAAACGGCACTCGTGGAGCTAGTCGAACGCGGAGCTGTTAGCCAGAGAGGCTAATATTCGTAAGCGGCTCTTGCGGAGCTATTAGCCAGAGAGGCTAATACTCATGAGCGAAACACGCGGAGCTATTAGCCAGAGAGGCTAATAATCGTAAGCGGCACTCGCGGAGCTAGTCGAACGTGGAGCTATTAGCCAGAGCGACTAATTCTCGTAAGCGGCACTTGCGGAGATATTAGCCAGAGAGGCTAATACTCATGAGCGACACACGCGGAGCTATTAGCCAGAGAGGCTAATAATCGTAAACGGCACTCGTGGAGCTAGTCGAACGCGGAGCTATTAGTCAGAGAGGCTAATATTCGTAAGCGGCACTCGCGGAGCTAGTCGAACGCAGAGCTATTAGCCAGAGAGGCTAATACTCGTAAGCGGCACTTGCGGAGCTATTAGCCAGAGAGGCTAATACTCATGAGCGACACACGCGCAGCAATTAGCCAGAGAGGCTTATACTCGTAAACGGCACTCGTGGAGCTAGTCGAACGCGGAGCTGTTAGCCAGAGAGGCTAATATTCGTAAGCGGCACTAGCGGAGCTATAAGAACGCGGAGCTATAAGCCAGAGAGGCTAATACTCGTTATCGGCACTCGCGGAGCTATCAGCCAGAGAGGCTAATACTCAAGAGCGACACACGCGGAGCTATTAGGCAGAGAGGCTAATTCTCGGAGCGACACCCGCGGAATAATTCGAACGCGGAGCCATTAGCCAGAGAGGCTAATACTCGTAAGCGGCACTCGCGAAGCTAGTCGATCGCGGAGCTATTAGCCAAACAGGCTAATACGCTTAAGCGGCAATCGCGGGGCTAGTCGAACGAGGGGCTATTAGCCAGACAGGCTAACACTCGTAATCGGCACTAGCGGAGCTAGTCGACCGCGGAGCTATTAGCCAGAGAGCCTAATACTCGTAAAGGGCACTCGTGGAGCTATTCGAACGCGGAGCTATTAGCCAGAGAGGCTAATACTCGTAAACGGCACTCGTGGAGCTAGTCGAAAGCGGAGCTATTAGCCAGAGAGGCTAATACTCGTAAGCGGCACTCGGGGGGCTAGTCGACCGCGGAGCTATTAGCCAGAGAGGCTAATACTCGTAAACGTTACTCGCGGGGCTAGTCGAACGCGAAGCTACTAGCCAGAGAGGCTAATACTCGTAATCGATACCCGCGGAATTATTCGAACGCGGAGCTATTAGCCAGAGAGGCTAAAACTCATGAGCGACACACGCGGAGCTATTTGATAGAGAGGCTAATACTCGTAATCGGCACAAGCGGAGCTAGTCGAACGCGGAGCTATTAGCCAGAGAGGCTAATACTAGTAAATGGCACTCGTGGATCTAGTCGAACGCGGAGCTATTAGCCAGAGATTCTAATACTCGTAAGCGGCACTCGCGGAGCTAGTCGAACGCGGAGCTATTAGCCAAAGAGGCTTATACTCGTAGACGGCACTCGTGGAGCTAGTCGAACGCGGAGCTATTAGCCAGAGAGGCTAAACTAATGAGCGACACACGCGGAGCTATTAGCCAGAGAGGCTTATATTCGTAAGCGGCACTCGCAGAGCTATAAGAACGCGGAGCTATTAGCCAGAGAGGCTAATACTCGTAAACGTTACTCGCGGAGCTAGTCGATCGCGGAGCTATTAGATAGAGAGGTTAATACTCGTAAGCGTCACTCGCGGAGCTATTAGCCAGAGAGGCTAATACTCAAGAGCGACACACGCGGAGGTATTAGGCAGAGAGGCTAATTCTCGTAAGCGACACCCGCGGAATAATTCGAACGCGGAGCCATTAGCCAGAGAGGCTAATACTCGTAAGCGGCACTCGCGAAGCTAGTCGATCTCGGAGCTATTAGAAAAACAGGCTAATACGCTTAAGCGGCAATCGCGGGGCTAGTCGAACGAGGGGCTATTAGCCAGACAGGCTAACACTCGTAATCGGCACTAGCGGAGCTAGTCGAACGCGGAGCAATTAGCCAGAGAGCCTAATACTCGTAAAGGGCACTCGTGGAGCTAGTCGAACGCGGAGCTATTAGCCAGAGAGGCTAATACTCGTAGACGGCACTCGTGGAGCTAGTCGAACGCGGAGCTATTAGCCAGAGAGGCTAATATTCGTAAGCGGCACTCGCGGAGCTATTAGCCAGAGAGGCTAATACTCGTAAGCGGCACTCGCGGGGCTAGTCGAACGCGGAGCTATTAGCCAGAGAGGCTAATACTCGTAAACGTTACTCGCGGGGCTAGTCGAACGCGAAGCTACTAGCCAGAGAGGCTAATACTCGTAATCGATACCCGCGGAATTATTCGAACGCGGAGCTATTAGCCAGAGAGGTTAAAACTCATGAGCGACACACGCGGAGCTATTAGATAGAGAGGCTAATACTCGTAATCGGCACAAGCGGAGCTAGTCGAACGCGGAGCTATTAGCCAGAGAGGTTAATACTAGCAAATGGCACTCGTGGATCTAGTCGAACGCGGAGCTATTAGCCAGAGATTCTAATATTCGTAAGCGGCACTCGCGGAGCTAGTCGAACGCGGAGCTATTAGCCAGAGAGGCTAATACTCGTAAGCGGCACTTGCGGAGCTATTAGCCAGAGAGGCTAATACTCGTAAGCGGCACTCGCGAAGCTAGTCGATCGCGGAGCTATTAGCCAAACAGGCTAATACGCTTAAGCGGCAATCGCGGGGCTAGTCGAACGAGGGGCTATTAGCCAGACAGGCTAACACTCGTAATCGGCACTAGCGGAGCTAGTCGACCGCGGAGCTATTAGCCAGAGAGCCTAATACTCGTAAAGGGCACTCGTGGAGCTAGTCGAACGCGGAGCTATTAGCCAGAGAGGCTAATACTCGTAAACGGCACTCGTGGAGCTAGTCGAACGCGGAGCTATTAGCCAGAGAGGCTAATACTCGTAAGCGGCACTCGGGGGGCTAGTCGACCGCGGAGCTATTAGCCAGAGAGGCTAATACTCGTAAACGTTACTCGCGGGGCTAGTCGAACGCGAAGCTACTAGCCAGAGAGGCTAATACTCGTAATCGATACCCGCGGAATTATTCGAACGCGGAGCTATTAGCCAGAGAGGCTAAAACTCATGAGCGACACACGCGGAGCTATTTGATAGAGAGGCTAATACTCGTAATCGGCACAAGCGGAGCTAGTCGAACGCGGAGCTATTAGCCAGAGAGGTTAATACTAGCAAATGGCACTCGTGGATCTAGTCGAACGCGGAGCTATTAGCCAGAGATTCTAATATTCGTAAGCGGCACTCGCGGAGCTAGTCGAACGCGGAGCTATTAGCCAGAGAGGCTAATACTCGTAAGCGGCACTTGCGGAGCTATTAGCCAGAGAGGCTAATACTCATGAGCGACACACGCGGAGCTATTAGCAGACAGACTAATACTCGTAAGCGACTCTCGCGGGGCTAGTCGATCGAGGAGCTATTAGCCAGAGAGGCTAATACTTATAAGCGGCACTCGCGGAGCTAGTCGAACGCGGAGCTATAAGCCAGAGAGCCTAATAATCGTAAACGGCACTCGTGGAGCTAGTCGAACGCGGAGCTATTAGCCAAAGAGGCTAATGCTCGTAAACGGCACTCGCGGAGCTAGTCGAACGCGGAGCTATTAGCCAGAGAGGCGAATATTCGTAAGCAGCACTCGCGGAGCTATAAGAACGCGGAGCTACTAGCCAGAGATTCTAATACTCGTAAGCGGCACTTGCGGAGCAAGTCGATCGCGGAGCTATTAGATAGAGAGGCTAATACTCGTAAGCGGCACTCGCGGAGCTATAAGAACGCGGAGCTATTAGCCAGAGATTCTAATACTCGTAAGCGGCACTTGCGGAGCTAGTCAATCGCGGAGCTATTAGATAGAGAGGCTAATACTCGTAAGCGGCATTCGCGGAGCTATTAGCCAGAGAGGCTAATACTCGAAAGCGGCACTCGCGAAGCTAGTCGATCGCGGAGCTATTAGCCAAACAGGCTAATACGCTTAAGCGGCAATCGCGGGGCTAGTCGAACGAGGGGCTATTAGCCAGACAGTCTAACACTCGTAATCGGCACTAGCGGAGCTACTCGAACGCGGAGCTATTAGCCAGAGAGGCTAATATTCGTAAGCGGCACTCGCGGGGCTAGTCGAACGCGGAGCTATTAGCCAGAGAGGCTAATACTCGTAAACGTTACTCGTGGGGCCAGTCGAACGCGAAGCTCCTAGCCAGAGAGGCTAATACTCGTAAGCGATACCCGCGGAATTATTCGAACGCGGAGCTATTAGCCAGAGAGGCTAAAACTCATGAGCGACACACGCGAAACTCTTAGCCAGAGAGGCTAATACTCGTAATCGGCACTAGCGGAGCTAGTCGAAGGCGGAGCTATTAGCCAGAGAGGCTAATACTCGTAAACGGCACTCGTGGAGCTAGTCGAACGCGGAGCTATTAGCCAGAGAGGCTAATACTCGAAAGCGGCACTCGTGGGGCTATTAGCCAGAGAGGCTAATACTCATGAGCGACATACGCGGAGCTATTAGCCAGACAGGCTAATACTCATAAGCGGCACTCGCGGAGCTAGTCGAACGCGGAGCTATTAGCCACACAGGCTAATACTCGAAAGCGGAACTTGGGGACTATTAGCCAGAGAGGCTAATACTCATGAGCGACACACGCGGAGCTATTAGCCAGAGAGGCTAATATTCGTAAGCGGCACTCGCGGGGCTAGTCGAACGCGGAGCTATTAGCCAGAGAAGCTAATACTCGTAAACGTTACTCGCGGGGCTAGTCGAACGCGAAGCTACTAGCCAGAGAGGCTAATACTCGTAAGCGACACACGCGGAGCTATTAGCCAGAGAGGCTAATACTCATGAGCGACACACGCGGAGCTATTAGCCAGAGAGGCTAATATTCGTAAGCGGCACTCGCGGAGCTGGTCGAACGCGGAGCTATTAGCCAGAGAGGCTAATACTCGTAAGCGGCACTCGCGAAGCTAGTCGATCTCGGAGCTATTAGAAAAACAGGCTAATACGCTTAAGCGGCAATCGCGGGGCTAGTCGAACGAGGAGCTATTAGCCAGAGAGGCTAATACTCGTAATCGGCACTAGCGGAGCTAGTCGAACGCGGAGCTATTAGCCAGAGAGGCCTAATACTCGTAAAGGGCACTCGTGGAGCTAGTCGAACGCGGAGCTATTAGCCAGAGAGGCTAATACTCGTAGACGGCACTCGTGGAGCTAGTCGAACGCGGAGCTATTAGCCAGAGAGGCTAATATTCGTAAGCGGCACTCGCGGAGCTATTAGCCAGAGAGGCTAATACTCGTAAGCGGCACTCGCGGGGCTAGTCGAACGCGGAGCTATTAGCCAGAGAGGCTAATACTCGTAAACGTTACTCGCGGGGCTAGTCGAACGAGGAGCTATTAGCCAGATGAGGCTAATACTCGTAAGCGACACCCGCGGAATTATTCGAACGCGGAGCTATTAGCCAGAGAGGCTAATACTCATGAGCGACACACGCGGAGCTATTAGCCAGAGAGGCTAATACTCGTAATCGGCACTAGCGGAGCTAGTCGAACGCGGAGCTATTAGCCAGAGAGGTTAATACTCGTAAACGGCACTCGTGGAGCTAGTCGAACGCGGAGCTATTAGCCAGAGAGTCTAATATTCGTAAGCGGCACTCGCGGAGCTAGTCGAACGCGGAGCTATTAGCCAGAGAGGCTAATACTCGTAAGCGGCACTTGCGGAGCTATTAGCCAGAGAGGCTAATACTCGTAAGCGGCACTCGCGAAGCTAGTCGATCGCGGAGCTATTAGCCAAACAGGCTAATACGCTTAAGCGGCAATCGCGGGGCTAGTCGAACGAGGGGCTATTAGCCAGACAGGCTAACACTCGTAATCGGCACTAGCGGAGCTAGTCGACCGCGGAGCTATTAGCCAGAGAGCCTAATACTCGTAAAGGGCACTCGTGGAGCTAGTCGAACGCGGAGCTATTAGCCAGAGAGGCTAATACTCGTAAACGGCACTCGTGGAGCTAGTCGAACGCGGAGCTATTAGCCAGAGAGGCTAATACTCGTAAGCGGCACTCGGGGGGCTAGTCGACCGCGGAGCTATTAGCCAGAGAGGCTAATACTCGTAAACGTTACTCGCGGGGCTAGTCGAACGCGAAGCTACTAGCCAGAGAGGCTAATACTCGTAATCGATACCCGCGGAATTATTCGAACGCGGAGCTATTAGCCAGAGAGGCTAAAACTCATGAGCGACACACGCGGAGCTATTTGATAGAGAGGCTAATACTCGTAATCGGCACAAGCGGAGCTAGTCGAACGCGGAGCTATTAGCCAGAGAGGTTAATACTAGCAAATGGCACTCGTGGATCTAGTCGAACGCGGAGCTATTAGCCAGAGATTCTAATATTCGTAAGCGGCACTCGCGGAGCTAGTCGAACGCGGAGCTAT